>JAPXFY010006705.1:0-5000 GCA_030674185.1 Monoplex corrugatus | reverse complement strand
ATCATGGCACAAGCCTTAAGTCTGTACATAAACCCACGAGCTGGCCAGGTCCTGAGGTCCTACCTAGATAGTTCCATGACCCTGGGATCATATGGGAGTGAGGTGGCAGAGACCTAAACTTTTTCTGGGGCCAGCATCACGAGAGCTGCGCCCATCCCCTCTCCTTCGCTTCAAATTCATATTCACACTTTTTTTTTACCAAGATTTCAGAAAGGCAAGAAGGCAAATTGGTCTTCAAGGGGTGGGACCTGGGAAATCGACCTATCTCTCCAATGTTTTTTTACCAAGGCAGCTTGGCAATGCCCTACTTTTCACGATTTTCAACTGCCGTGGGATCTTAGCGTACGCAGCCAGAAGGCACATGGGTCCGTCTCGTTATTTGACCCTTTCCGAAGAACTGTCGTTCAGTTCGATTTTCCGGTCAAATGGAGGAGATAAGTCAAAGCCTCTACGGGGAGCAAACCCTAGAACCTCGAGGTTAGTTATTGGCAGGCGAACATCTGAACCATTCTGCCACTCTTCTTCCTTCAGTGAGGGAGAAGAGTGGCAAAATGGTTCAAACGTTAGCCTGCCAATAACTAAACCTCAAGGTTCCAGGGTGCGCTCCCCATAGAGGCCTCAACTTTTCTCCTCAGGTTGATCAGAAAATCGAATTGAACGTCTAGTCCGTAAGGGGACGAAAAGTCAGACCCTTGTACCTTCTGGCTACTACACACGCTAAAGATCCCACCGCAGTTGAAAATCGTGAACAGCAGGCCACAGCCATCTTGACTGACATCTTGGTGTAAAAAAAATGCAAATATGAATATGAATTTTAAGTGAGGGAGAGGGGATGGGCACAGCCCTCGTGGTGCTGGCCCCAGGAAAAATTAAGGTCTGTCACCTCACTCCCCTACGACCTCAAGGTTATGGAACTATCAAGGTTGGAGGACCTAAGGACCTGGCCAGCTTGTGGGTTTATGTGCAGGCTTAAAGCTTGTGTTGTGATCATTCGGGATCTTTATCACATGGCACCTGTGATGTTAGCGCACATGGAATTTATTCCAAGTGCAGAGTCATCTTGAGAAATTGAAATTGAAACAGTTTGAAGGTAAAGGTGTAATCCCATGGTGGTAGAGGGAGGTGTTGAGGCCTCAACTTCAAAAGGAAGATGCAGACTGTTCCATAACTCTGAAGTCAGATGAGCAAGTTGAAGAGACCTTAAACTGAAATGTAAAAATTACTGAAAAGCAAAAAGTAATCCCATAACCCTGTAGGGGATTGATGTGGTTGAGGCCTTGAGTTTAAAGGTAAAGGTGGCCCTGTAATTCCGTGGTTGTTGAGGCCTCAACTTTAAATGGAGAGGCATAACTTGTCCTATAACCAAGATCACAGGGGAGCGAGATGGTTGAGGCCTAATTTTGACAGTGAAAATGTCTGATACCTTGAGTTCATTGGGGAGTGAGGTGGTTGAGGCCTTAATTTTGACAGTGAAACTGTCTGATAACCTTGTTCATTGGGGAGTGAGGTGGTTGAGGCCTTAGTTTTGACAGTGAAAATGTCTGATAACCTTGTTCATTGGGGAGTGAGGTGGTTGAGGCCTTAGTTTTGACAGTAAAAATGTCTGATAACCTTGTTCATTGGGGAGTGAGGTGGTTGAGGCCTTAGTTTAGACAGTGAAAATGTCTGATAACCTTGTTCATTGGGGAGTGAGGTGGATTGAGGCCTTAATTTTGACAGTGAAAATGTCTGATAACCTTGTTCATTGGGGAGTAAGGTGATTGAGGCCTTAGTTTTGACAGTAAAAATGTCTGATAACCTTGAGTTCATAGGGGAGTGAGGTGGATGAGGCCTGAACTTGACAGGTGGTGTCCCATAACTTTGGTCATGAGGGAGTGAGGTGGTGGAGACCTTAACTTTCAATATAAAACTTCATCCCATAAGCTTGAGGTGGTTGGAGAGCGAGATGGTAGAAGCATCAACTTATTTAAAGGCAGAGGTGTTCCATAACCATCAGGTAGGGGATAAAGATGAAGATAGTCAGTGGAAGTGGTCATGCCAAGAGTATCAGGGGAACAAATGTGAATGTTCAACCTTTTATTCTATTTCACAGGTCTACACAAGTAAATAGTCATCGTAGCCATAACAGAAGTCAAATTTCAGTCATTAAATTGAACCATACAGCCCAGTTTTGTAGTCTCAACCCAGAATGGAACTCGTTAGCGTCATGATTATCACCATTACAGCATTTAAAATGTTTAGATTCTATGGCAATCAATGTGGTGCAGAAAATGGGACAGAAAAAGAGTAAACATTTATTTAAACCAAAGTTTATATTGTATCTGAGAGGGCTGTTAGGTGGATTAATTTGAATTTCCTGTGAATAAATTGATGAATGTCGGTGAAGAATGTATGTACACTGTCAGATTACATGTAAAGGTTTTATAACTGAAAACAATGTTGTTGTTTTTGTAGGTCTACATCTGACACGTCAACAAGAAAACCTTGGACAGTCCACACAGTTCCTCCTCTACATGTTCCATAAAGTTAAAACATTACTGGCAACAACTTTCAAGTTCAAGAAGGGCACTCCATATGATACCTTGGTAAGAGTGATGTGCCCAGTCCATCTTCAGTCTTTTCATGATAGTGTCCACGTTCTTGATTGCATTGGGCTTCAGGCAAGTTTGTCAAGTTAAATCCAGCAAGTGTGAAAAGAAAATGAGCACATCATGAATTCATGTGTAATACTCAGCAGTATACAGTTGTGTACAGCGGTTGGAAATGTGAAATGTTTTTATGTTTCAGTTGCCTGAAAATGATTTGTGGCTGTATGTTATCTTTGTATTTCATCAGTTTGTCTTTTGGTTGTTAGTTTTTAATCATTTTATATGGTGTTATATGTTGCTCACAAATGCTTAGTTTCCTAATTAGAATTTTAAGTGTAATGGTTGTGATGTATATTATCAAACAGGATCGATATGTTAATGTCCCACAGAATATGCAAACGTATGCACCTAAGCATATACACTGTCGCAGAAAAACCCAGGCAAGATGCCGTATTGTAAAAGATTAATGAAAATGCCAGACTGTTGATTTACAGACATGCGTCTGTCAGAAAGGAAAATGATGGACCTGTGGAGCATTTGGGAAGCCAGTGCTCTATATAGATGAGGTACGCAAACCAACTCCGTAATGCGCCACATTTCAGAGTATCACACACACCTGATGTTACACCAGGCTTTTTTCCTGGATTGTTGTTACACCAGGCTTTTTTTTCTGGATTTTTCTCTGGAGTATTTATAAAGCTAAACTAGCTGATATATTTTCAAGATTGGAAAGCCGATTGTTTCGATTCTTGCATTTTACATATCACTTTACAGTACTGGAGATGGATGTTGTAATAACTGCATGGAGATCTTTCTACAGGGAAATCGGAACATGTTTAGTTTTCACTGCTGTATTTATTTGCTTAGGAACAGTATGGTTGAAAATGCACACTCAAAAATTGAAACGATTGCAATTGATAAAAGCATTTTCTGCTTCAACCTTACATTTAGGGAATAAGGAAAATACACTTTTAAATGTCCAGTTACTATAATGTTCCAAGCAACAAAACAAATGTTTTGTTGACTTATTCATTTATGATTGAGATGAAATCTGACTAAAAACATTTAACAATAGTTCCAAAGTGGCAGAGTATTGTCCCTCTCTTGTCTACAACAGAGCATTTGTATGAAGTGGCCGAGTATTGTCCCTTTCTCCTCTATAACGGGAGCATTTGTATTTGAGCCAGGGTCAAAACGTGCTTTGGGGTGACTTTCCGAGTTCAAATCACTGCAACTAATTTTCTTGCCTCTGCACAGCCTGAACAATCCTAGGTACTGAGCTTTAAATGTCAAATCAAACAGACATGAATTCATGGAGGTTGAACAAATCATTTATCAGCCTTTTACAGATAGGTGTAGTAGGCTGAGAATAAAGTTTGGTGTTTAACCAATGGTTGTACCTATGTATTTTAGTTTCTTATCAAGGTTACTCACTAGTTTATTTCATTTGTTTTTGCTTTTTTGCCTAATTTTGTCATATATTCTGCAATATTAAAGCGTAAATATAAGGTTTCATTCGTGACACTTTTGTGTCACAGGCCTACAGTTTTTTTTATCAATCATAGTGGGAAAAAATGATTAAAAACTGCAGTGAAATAGTTTTTCAAGCCAAATGATTTGTTCAACTGCCATGAATTAATGTCTGCTATTTGATTTGACTTTTAAATCTCAATATCTTGGAATGTTCAGGCTGTGCAAAGGCAAGAAAATTAGTTGCAGTGATTTGAACTAGGAAAGTTCCCACAAAGCACCTTTTGACCCTGGCTCATTTGTCGATTACAATGCAGGATGTGAACTGTATTGGAATGACTGAAGTGGATTACAATGCAGGATGTGAACTGTATTGGAATGACTGAAGTGGATTACAATGCAGGATGTGAACTGTATTGGAATGACTGAAGTCGATTACAATACAGGATGTGAACTGTATTGGAATGACTGTGAAGTCGATTACAATACAGGATGTGAACTGTATTGGAATGACTGAAGTCGATTACAATGCAGGATGTGAACTGTATTGGAATGATTGTGAAGTCGATTACAATGCAGGATGTGAACTGTATTGGAGTGATTGTGAAGTCGATTACAATACAGGATGTGAACTGTATTGGAATGATTGTGAAGTCGATTACAATGCAGGATGTGAACTGTATTGGAATGATTGTGAAGTCGATTACAATGCAGGATGTGAACTGTATTATAAATAAGTCCGTTTCACTACCTTCTGTCTCAGATATAAAGCTCCTTCCGAATATGTTTGCCGAATTTTTCAGCAACAAGATTGCAACCATTCGAAACAACTTCCCGTCAACATTACAGTCTCATAACATCAGCCCGCCCTTCTCTAGCACCCCTTTGTCTGCTTTTTGTTCCCGTTAGTGAAGATCTAGTGAGAAAAACGATCATGCAGAC
>JAPXFY010006704.1:0-5000 GCA_030674185.1 Monoplex corrugatus | reverse complement strand
TGACTGCCGCTACTGCACATGTCATCCAGTCCGTGGTGGAAGTCGGGATACTTCCAGAGTTAGTGTTGGCTGGTGTGACCATGAACATTGTCAACATGGCGGTGTTTCTACGTCAGGGGTTGTCTGACCGTATTAACCTCTGTCTTTTCAGGTTGGTTCGTAGATGTAACCAAATTCACTACCCACTCCTCAGGTCTAAGTGCACATATATTGATACGCATGCATGTATGTGGATAACATGAAGGAATTCTTACTATACACAAAAGATAGGTAGTTTCTAATACTGCGTTTACCTAGGTATAATAATTTGTGAGAAAAAATATATAACAAAACTATTACATGATAATTGAAACTTGCGTCGAACACAAACAACGGTGTAGTTTTAATTGATATAAACCAGGTACAAAGCACATAGTGCGTATTTTTTAGACTCTTGCCTAAAGCGTAATATATCTGTAAATCATATGACTATTTTAATTTTTTTCTGTCAATAGAGCAGCTGGATTTGCTGTCATTCAAACTATTTATACCTCATAAACTTTCTCAACTATCACTTCTTTTACAAGATTCCTTACAAACACACACACACACACACACACACACACACACACACACACACACACACACACACACACACACACACACACACACACACACACACACACACACACACACACACACACACACACACACAACTCACACACACACACGCATGAATACATTGCAGAAGTGACGTGCAAGCTGCTTACTTGTAGAAAAAATGAGTGCTATATCCACGTCTTGTTGAGACGAAGTTTGATATATTCTTTTTCAACATGTGGTTCAATGATTTACTCAATGTTTACCCTATATGCCTTCTTTTCATTACGCTTTTGATATTGATGGCTCATACGTAGATCCTTTGCTGAAAATGCAAATGTTTTACATATATGCTGAATTTGTTATCTTATATGCAGGGAATTCGTTTTGGTTATTAGTATTGTCTCTGTATCTTGTGAGAAATCTAATTAAATGTTCTATAAATGTTGCTTGTCCTTTCCTAATCTTCCTTATTAATGATCTTGTGTCTGCCTTCTTCAAGACTGTCTCGTTTATTTTCTTTGCTGTCCATGGAATTCTCAACATTCTTCTTAGAAACCACATTTCAATTGCCTCAATTTTTTTTCTGACTTTGTGTGTTGACTGTCCACGCCTCACAACCGTACAACAATATTCGTTCTATGTAGCACTCAAGAGCTCTCTTCCTGGTGTTAATTGATAGGAAATTGTCGGTAAGATTGCTTTTCTTGAAAGCTGTTTTAGGATGGGAGATTCTATTGGCTATTTCTGCTGTACATCTGCCATAAGGTGAGAGTACCGTTCCCAAAGATTTAAACTTATCAATCCGTCTCGATGCTGTGCCATTTCCTGTTATTTTGCATAAGGGTTTTACTAACTACAAATATTTCAGTGTTTTTGCTATTTAGCTCCAGCCCTTTATATTCACAAGATTTTGAAGGTCTTTTTCATTTTCTGCAATTAGGACGGTGTCATCTACGTAAAGAATGTTGTTTATAGACATAATCAATATATATATATATATATATATATGTATATATATATATATATATATATAAAACACTGGTATTGATAATGTCTTAAATTAAAGATTGAACATATATGTATATCTATATATCTATCTATCTATCTATCTATCTATCTATCTATATATATATATATATATATATACGTGTGTGTGTGTGTGTCTGTGTGTGTGCGTGTGTCTGTGTGTGTGCGTGTGTCTGTGTGTGTGCATGTGTGTGTGTGTATGTGTGTGTGTATGTGTGTGTTTGTGCGTGTGTGTGTGTGTGTGTGTGTGTGGTGTGTGTGTGTGTGTGTGTGTGTGTGTGTGTGTGTGTGTGTGTGCACGCTCACCGAAAATAAGCAAATTACACTCAAATTTTCGATTATTTTGACTATACCCCTGTTTATCCATGGACTGCATACATATCAGTTAAAATGTAACAAGTTCATGAACACTGTGTGCAGCCTGGCCATAGCAGACACTGGTTACATTCTCTCTCTGATGGTTACACGACTTCACAATATATTCAGATTCTTTGATCCTTTGTATGCTGATTACTGGCAGGTAATACTTATTCTTCTTTTTATTTTTCTTCTTTTTCCGCTTCCCTCTCTCTTTCTCTCTCTCGCTCTCTCGCTCTCTCGCTCTCTCTCTCAGATATGTCGTTAGGCGACCAAGAGTCACAGATAATTTGTCTGCATGCGTCTGAGGAAATGAAACCAAACCGAAACAAACAAAAGTAAACAAAACAAAATAAAACAAAACAAAACATCAAACTGAAAAACAAAACAAAGCAAAATAAAAACAAATTAAATCAAACCAAAATCAACAAAGCAAAACAAGTGAATCAAAATATAACAAACAAAACAAAACAACACACATACACACACACACACACACACACACACACACACACACACACACACACACACACACACACACACACACACACACACACACACTCACTCACACAAAAAGAAAAAAAAACATGTACAGAGGCTTAGAGTGCCCTTAACCTACCGAAGCTTTTGCCACAATATGAAAATGAGTTATCATGGAATCGCCTGGTAAAACTATTCTTTTCACATTCTGATAAACATTCCTTTTCTTATTTCTCTCCAGCTGCTCTGCTCTGTGTGCGCGCGCGTGTGTGAGTGAAACAATTGCATAATTTGGTAAATGTATAGTGTTATTGATGTTTCACGTTTGCAATTATGATGGATTTTTCTTTGTTTGTTACAGTAAGTGCTTTGTTAATTGTATTTGAGAATAGTGGAACAATGGTTCATGTGTCAATACTAGACTCGAGGTTCCAGCGTTCGTTTCTTGTTGAGGCCTCGACTTTTTCCACAGTGTGACCAGAAAATCGAACTAAACGTCCAGTCCTTCGGAAAGGGACGAAAAACGAGTCGGACTCGTCTTCCTTCTGGCCTGCGCTTGCTGAAGATCCCAGGGCAGTTGAAAGTCATGAAGAGCAGGGCTTTCACCCGGCTGCCATGGTTTAAAACACTGGAGAGATAGTTTGATTTTTCAGGTCCCTCCCGTTGAAGGCCAATTAGCCTTTTTGTCTTTCTTAAGACTTGGTCCAAAGAAATTGGGTGGTGCTGCATTGTGGCGATGCGCTCTCAAAGGGGAGATTATCCAGAGTTCCAATGGTAAATCCACTGTGACAAAAGACATGAACACAAATATGAATCTGAATATTTTCAATCAAATGTTGCTGCAACAGCGATGCAAGATTCAGCATCTGTATTACCAACAGAGGTTGCTCCCAGCATGATAATTACCCTTTGGGTGTCTGATCAGACAGCGCTACCCAGATAGTTTTCATCTATTAGAAATTGTTGAGAGTTAGATGGAATAATAAGCAGAAGCAATACAGACATTCAAGAAACATTTTCACGCAATAATATGAACAAAGCCAGAGTACAACACGAGCAGTTTTCAGGTAATGCTTCAACAGAATATTTTTGAAGCATAAGTGTACTAGTTAAATTGCATGTGGAGGGATAAGAACTTATTTCAAATGACTCGCTACGAAAATTCAAAGACGAAGATTCGTTTTAAAATTTAAGTTCTGTCTATCTAGTTCTATTCACATCCTACAGCGCATTCAAAACAATGCTGCACGCCTTGTACTCAAAAAGAAAAAATGCTGACCACATATCTCCTCTCCTGGCACAACTTCACTGGTTCCCTGTATCAAAACGCATACAGTACAAACTAGACATCATGTGCTACAAAAGCCTCAATAACGCAGCCCCCCATTACCTGTCAAGCCTACTTGAGATCTATGTTCCCTCACGTACCCTCAGTTCTGCCTCCGATCCTCTGACTTTTCGCTTTCCACGCACCAAGCTCAATACCTATGGTCCACGAGCCTTCTCTGTTTTTGGTCCACTTTCCTGGAACAAACTTCCTCTCTCTGTCTGTCAGCAACCTACTTTTGTTTCCTTCAAGTCCGCTCTCAAAACTCACCTTTTCTGCTCTGCATAAAATCCTGACCTCACTCATCCCCCCTCTGTAGCCTGTCTCCACTCGGAGGGGAATCACATTGTAATATATATTTGTATATAACATGCTCTCTATAATTTTCCATTGCTTTTATTCTTTTTCCCCATTTATAGCCACGTGTAAGTGTGTGTGTGCGTGTGTGTGCGTGTGTGTGCGCGCGTGCGTAAGTGTATGTTCAGCGCTTAGATTTGATTTTTATCGAGATTTTGCGCTATATAAATATTGTAATTATTATTATTATTATGTAGATATGTATTATGTATGTATGTACGTACGTATGTATGTATGTATGTATGTATGTATGTATGTATGTATGTATGTATGTATGTATGTATGTATGTATGTATCCATCTATCTATCTATCTATCTGTCTGTCTCTCCATCCATCTATCTATCTATCTATCTATCTATCTATCTATCCATCTATCTATCTATGCTTCTAAAACGTCTATCTATCTAACTACCTATCTATCTGTCTGGTTATGTCTGTCTGTTTGTTTGTCTGACTGTCAGTCTGTGTATAGACTATCAGCTTGTCAGTCTGCCATTCTGATTGTCTCTGTGTCCATAACAATCTTTCGGGATGTCTATGTATAAAAGTGCACTGCTTATCTGTCTGTCTGTAACCACCTGAGCTTCGCTGCCTGAGCCTGATCGGAATATACAGTGTATTTCAAAACACGTCTAGCTGTCTGACCCTGCTCATCTCACTGGAACGTTGTCTGCTGGTGATCAGTCCTCTCAAAGCCAGGACCATGCTGTCCACCAGGTAAGCTACCAACAGGTGCATCACTTCTGCTGCTGGGCGAAGAAGAGGGAAAATGATGTATTATTCAGCAGGAAGAAAAACACTCACTGGTCTATTTACGTTATATACCCTCGATTAAATGCAGTATAAAGTAGATTGTCGAGCCACATTTTT
>JAPXFY010006703.1:0-12187 GCA_030674185.1 Monoplex corrugatus | reverse complement strand
TTTTAATTTAAAAGTTAAGTTAATTTAAATTTTAAAAAGTTAAGTTTAAAGTTAAAGTTAAAAATTTAAATTTAAAGTTAAAGTTAAAGTTAAGTTAAAGTTAAATTAAATTTAAAATTAAAATTTTTAAAAAAAAGTTAAATTAAAAATTTAAAAGTTAAATTTAAAATTTAAATTTAAAAAGTTAAAGTTAAAGTTAAAGTTAAAGAAAATTAAAGTTAAAGTTAATTAAAATTTAAAATTTAAGAAATTAGTTAAAGTTAAGTTATTTAAAGTAAAGTTAAAGTTAAATTTAAAATTAAATTAAAGTTAATTTAAAAATTTAAAAGTTAATTTTTAAATTAAAATTAAAGTTAATTAAATTTAAAGTTTAAGTTAAAGTTAAATTTAAAATTTTAAAAGTTAAAATTTAAAGTTAATTAAAGTTAAAGGTTAAAAATTTAAAGTTAAATTTAAAAGTTAAATTTAAAATTTTAAAAGTTAAAGTTAATTTAAAAGGTTAAATTTTAAGTTAAGTTAATTTTAAGTTAATTTTAAAGGTTAAGAAAAATTTAAATTTAAACTTTAAGGGTTAAAGTTACAAAGTTAAATTTAAATTTAAATTTTTAATTTAAGAGTAAATTTAAAGGGTTGGGGAAAAAATTTAAAAAGTTAAATTTAAATTTAAAGATTTAAAAGGGAAGAAATTTAAAACAGTAAAAAATTTAAAAGTTAAAGTTAAAAAGTTAATTAAGCTTAAATTTTAAAATTTAAGCGTTAAAATTAAAAGTTTAAAAGTTAATTTAAAGTTAAATTTGAAAGGTTAAATTTTAAAGTTAAAATTTAAAACATTTAATTCCGAGTAAAAGTTCATGTTTCTTTAATTTAAAAGTTAGTAAAAAGGTTAAAGTTAATGTTAAAAGTGACAGTGAATTAAAAATTTAAAGTAATTTAAAAATTTAAATTTATTTAAAGTTAAAGTTAATTTAAAATTAAATTTAAAATTTCAGTTAAAGTTTAAGGTAAAAGTTAAAGTTTAAGTTAAAGTTAGGGTTAGGGTTAGGGTTGGGGTTTGGGGTTTTGGGTTAGGGTTGGGGTTTAGGGTTAGGGTTGGGTTTAGGGTTAGGGTTAGGGTAGGGTTGGGTTAGGGTTGGGTTAGGGTTAGGGTTAGGGTTAGGTTATTAGGTTGGGTTAGGGTTGGGTAGGGTTGGGTAGGGTTAGGGTTTGGGTTAGGGTTAGGGTTAGGGTTAGGGTTGGGTTAGGGTTAGGTTGGGGTTTTGGGGTTAGGGTTAGGGTTAGGGTTAGGGTTAGGGTTAGGGTTAGGGTTAGGGTTGGGTTAGGGTTGGGGTTTGGGGTTTAGGGTTAGGGTTGGGGTTAGGGTTAGGGTTAGGGTTGGGGTTTGGGGTTTTGGTTTGGGTTAGGGTTGGGTTGAGGGTTAGGGTTTGGGTTAGGGTTAGGGTTAGGGTTAGGGTTAGGGTTAGGGTTGGGTTAGGGTTTGGGTTGGGGTGGGGTTAGGGTTGGGGTTAGGGTTAGGGTTGGTTGGGTTAGGTTGGGTTGGGTTGGGGTTTAGGTTGGGGTTTAGGTTGGGGTTTTGGTTAGGAGGGAGGTTGGGTTGGGGTTTAGGGGTTGGGGGTTTGGTTGGGTTTGGGGGTGGGTTAGGGTTGGGGTTAGGGTTAGGGTTGGGGTTGGGGGTTAGGGTTGGGTTAGGGAGGGTTGGGTTGGGTTAGGGTTGGGTTTAGGGAGGGTTAGGGTTAGGGTTTTGGGTTGGTGTTAGGGTTGTGGTTTGGGTTAGGGGTTGGTTGGGTTTGGGGTTTTGGGGTTTAGGGTTAGGGTTAGGGTTGGGTTAGGGTTGGTTAGGGTTGGGTTAGGGTTGGGTTGGGGTTTAGGGTTAGGGTTGGTTAGGGAGGGTTTGGGTTTAGGGTTTGGGTTAGGGGTAGGGTTAGGGTTAGGGTTAGGGTTTGGGTTGGGTTGGTTAGGGAGGGTTAGGGTTAGGGTTAGGGTTGGGGGTTTTAGGGTTAGGTGGGGGTTTGGGGTTGGGGGAGGGTTGGGGGTTAGGGGTAGGGGGTTGGGGGTAGGGTTGGGGGTTTGGGGTTTTGGGGGGATTTGGGTTGGGGGTTAGGGTTAGGGTTAGGGTGAGGGGTTATATATTTTTAGGTTAGGTGGGGTTGGTGGGTTTGGGTGAGGGTTAGGGTGGGTTGGGTTAGGGTGGGGTTTGGGTTAGGGGTTAGGGGGGGTGGGGGAGGGTTGGGTTAGGGTTTGGGTTAGGGGTAGGGTTAGGTAGGGTGAGGGTTGGGGGGGTGGGTTGGGGTTGGGTTAGGGTTAGGGTTAGGTTAGGGTTAGGGTTGAGGGTAGGGGAGTAGGGTTAGGGGTTAGGGTTAGGGTTTGGGTTTGGGTTAGGGGGTGGGTTTGGGTGTGGGGTAGGGGTTTGGGTGTGGGTTGAGGGGTGGGGGAGGGGGTAGGGTAGGGGTTGGGGGTAGGGTGGGGGGGAGGGGTTGGGGGTAGGGTTTGGGTTTGGGGGTAGGTTGGGTTTGGGTTTGGGTGTGGGGGTGGGGGTGGGTTAGGGGTAGGGGGTGGGTTAGGGTTTGGGGTGTGGGGGTTAGGGGTAGGGGGTGGGTGTGGGTTTGGGTTTTGGGGTGAGGGGTGTGGGGGTGGGGTTAGGGTTAGGGTGTGGGGCTGGGGTTGGGGTGTGGGTAGGGTGGGTTTGGGGTGGTGTGTGGGTGGGTAGGGGTTGGGTGGGGGGTTGGGTGAGGGGGTGTGGGGGAGGGTTGGGTGGTGGGGGTGGGTGTGGTGGGAGGGGGTGGGGGAGGGGTGGGAGGGTGGTGGGGTAGGGGGTGGGGGGGTGGGTGTAGGGGGAGGGTGGTGGGGTGGGGTTTGGGGTGGGTAGGGTGGGTTTGGGGGTGGGTGGGGGTAGGGGGGGGGGTGGGTGGGTGGGGGTGGGGTTGGGGGTGGGGGTGGGGGTGGGGGTGGGTGAGGGGGTGGGGGTGGGTGTGGGGGTGGGGGTGGGGAGGGGGTGGGGGTGGGGGTGGGGTGGGGGGTGGTGGGTGGGGGTGGGGGTGGGGTGGAGGGTGGGGGTGGGGGTGGGGGGGGGGGTGGGGGGTGGGGTGGGGGGGGGTGGGGGTGGGGGGGGGGTGGGGGCTGGGGGTGGGGGTGGGGGTGGGTGTGGGGGTGGGGGTGGGGGTGGGGGTGGGGGTGGGGGTGGGGGTGGGGGTGGGGGAGGGGGTGGGGTGGGGGTGGGGTGGGGTGGGGGTGGGGGTGGGGGTAGGGGGTGGGGGTGGGGGTGGGGGTGGGGGTGGGGGTGGGGGTGGGGGGGGGGTGGGGGTGGGGGGGGGTGGGGTGGGAGTGGGGGGGAAGCAGGGGGGGATGGGCGGTGTGGGGGGAGTTTTCGTTTAAAGTTAAATTTAAACCGTTACAGTTAAAGTTCAAGTTAAATTTTAAAGTTACAGGTTAAAGTTAACTAACTTAAAGTTAAAGTTAAATTTCAAGTTCAAGTTCAAGTTAAGTTAAAGGGTTTAAAGTTAAACTTTAAAAGTTAAGTTAAAGTTAAAGTTAAAGTTAAAATTAAAGTTAAAGTTAAATTTAAACAGTTAAAGTTAAATTTAAAAGTTCAAGTTAAGTTAAAGTTAAATGTTTAAGTTAAAGTTAAATTTAAAGTTAAGTTAAAGTTAAAGTTAAAGTTTAAAGTTAAAGTTCAAAGTTAAGTAAGTTTAAAGTTAAGTTAAAGTTAAGTAAAGTTACAATTTAAAGTTACAGTTCAAAGTTTAAAGTAAAGTTACATTTAAACAGTTAACGTTAAGTTCAGTTCAAGTTAAAGTTAACAGTTAACGTTCAACAGTTACACGTTAAAGTTAACGTTCCACGTTCACGTTCAAGTACAAACGTTCACAGTTCCGTTAAAGTTAACGTTCCGTTACAGTTAAAGTTAAGTTCAAGTAACAGTTACAGTTAAACGTTACACGTTAAGTTAAACGTTAACAGTTACAGTTAAGTTCCAGTTACCACAGTTAACGTTAACGTTACGTTAAGTTAAAGTTAAGTTAGTAAGTTACGTTAAGTTAAAGTTAAAGTAGCAGTTCAGTTCAGTTAAAGTTAAGTTAAAGTTAAGTGTAAGTTAAAGTTAAAGTTAAAGTTACGTTAAGTTCATAACGTTAATTGTTAAAGTTAAAGTTACAGTTCAGTAGTTAAAGTTAGTTAGTTACTGTTGTTAGTTGTAGTTAAGTAGTAAGTTAGTTAGTAAGTAAGTTAGTAGTTAAGTACGTAGTTAGTTAAGTTAGTTCGTTAGTTAGTTAGTTACGTTATTAAGTTCAGTTAGTTCAGTTAGTTAGTTCGTTAAAGTTAAGTTAAAGTTAAAGTTAGTTAGTTAAGTTAGTTAGTTAAGTTAAAGTTAAGTTAAGTTAAAGTTAAGTTAATCAGTTCGTTAAGTAAGTTCAGTTAAAGTTAAGTTAAAGTTAAGTTTACGTTAAGTTCAGTTCAAGTTAAAGTTAAGTTAAGTTAAGTTAGTTAAGTTCAGTTAGTTAGTTAAGTTAAAGTTAAAAGTTAAAGTTAGTTAAGTTAAGTTCAGTTAAGTTAATAGTTAAGTTCAAGTTAAAGTTCACGTTCAGTTAAAGTTAAGTTAAAGTTAGTTAAAGTTAAGTTCAGTCGTTAAAGTTAAGTAAGTTAAGTAGTTAAAGTTCAGTTAAGTTAAGTTAAGTTCGTTAAGTTACGTTAGTAAGTTAGTTAAGTTAATTAAAGTTAAAGTTAAGTTAAGTTAAGTTAAGTTAAAGTTAAAGTTAAGTTAAAGTTACGTTAAAGTTAAGTTACGTTAGTTCAGTTAAGTTAAGTTACAGTTCGTTACGTTACGTTAAGTTAGTTAAAGTTAAGTTACAGTTACGTTCAGTTAAAGTTAAGTTACGTTAATTAAAGTTAAGTTAAGTTAGTTATAAGTTAAGTTAAGTTCAGTTAAGTTAAAGTTAAGTTAACGTTAAGTTAAGTTAAGTTAAACGTTAAGTTCAGTTAAAGTTACAGTTACAAGTTAAGTTAAAGTTACGTAACGTTAAGTTAAAGTTCACGTTAAAGTCAGTTCCAGTTAAAGTTACCGTTACACGTTAACAGTTCACAGTTACAGTTCAGTTAAAGTTAAGTTAAGTTACGTTCAAGTTAAAGTTCAGTTAAGTTAAGTTAAGTTAAAGTTATAAAGTTAAGTTAGTTAAATTAAGTTAAGTTAAGTTAAGTTAACAGTTAAGTTAATAGTCCAGTTCAGTTAAGTTCACGTAAAGTTAAGTTTAAAGTTAGTTCAAAGTTACAGTTACTTAACGTAGTCGTTAAAGTTAAGTTAAGTTAAAGTTAAGTTAAAGTTAAAGTTAGTTAAGTAAGTTAAACGTTAGTTCAGTTCAAGTTACGTTAAAGTTCAAGTTAAGTTAAAGTTCAGTTAAGTTAAGTTAACGTTACAGTTAAAGTTACATACGTTAAGTTAAGTTCAAGTTAAGTTAAGTTACGTTACAGTTAAGTTAACGTTAAAGTTAAGTTACGAGTTAACGTTACAGTTACGTTCCAGTTCAAGTTAAGTTCAGTTACACGTTAAAGTTAAGTTAACGTTAACGTTCGTTCCGTTCCGTCACGTTCAAGTTAGTTAACGTTAAGTTCACAGTTACACGTTCAGTTCAAAGTTTCAGTTCACGTTACAGTTCCAGTTACGTTCAAAGTTAAGTTACATTTAAAGTTACGTTAAAGTTCCGTTACGTTCAGTTACGTTACGTTAACGTTCAGTTAAAGTTCAGTTAAGTTAACGTTATAAGTTAAGTTACAGTTACGTTAAAGTTACCAAGTTCCCGTTACAGTTCCGTTCACCGTTAAGTTAAGTTAAGTTAAAGTAAGTTACAGTTAAACGTTAACGTTACAGTTCAAGTTTATAAGTTAACGTTAGTCAGTTAAAGTTAAGTTAAGTTAAGTAAGTTCGTTAAAGTAGTTAGTCGTTAAAGTTAAGTTAAGTTACGTTAAGTTAAGTTATAGTTAAGTTAAGTCACGTTAAAGTTAAGTTAAGTTCAAGTAAGTTCAAGTTAAAGTTAAAGTTCCGTTAACGTTAAGTTAAGTCGTTCACAGTTAAGTTCGTTAACGTTAAGTACAGTACGTTAAGTTAAGTTAAGTTAAGTTCTTAGTTAAGTTAAAGTTACGTTAAAGTTAAGTTCAAAGTTAAGTTAAGTTAAACGTTAAAGTTAAAGTTAAGAGTTAAAGTTACAGTTAATAGTTACAAGTTCAAGTTAAAAGTTAAGTTAACGTTACAAGTTTAAAGTTAACGTTAAAAGTTAAAGTTAAAGTTAAGTTAAGTTAAAGTTAAGTTAAAGTTAAGTTAAAGTTAAAGTTTAAAGGTTACACGTTAAAGTTCAAAGTTAAGTACCGTTACTCCGTTCCGTTACAAGTTACAAGTTAAAGTTCCCGTTCACGTTACAGTTACCGTTCAAAGTCCGTAACATTTACGATCAGTTCTTAAACGTTCAATTTCAACAGTTACCCGTAAACAGTTCAACGTTAAACGTTACGTTAACAGTTCAAGTCACAGTTACACGTTACCAGTAGTTACAGTTCACAGTTTCACACGTTCAAAGTTCCACGTTACCGTTTCCACAGTTCCACGTTAATCACGTTTCAGATCCCTTCCCGTTCAAGTTCACAACGTTCACATTTCAGTTCACACGTTACCGTATACCGTTACAGTTACCCGTTCACGTATCACGTTACACGTTCCCAGTTCACAGTTCACCAGTTTCCCGTTACCCATTTAGCTTACACGTACGTACCTATTCACGTTACCCGTTCACCTATCCCGTTCCCTATATAACCAGATACCAGTCTTCCCGTTACCGTATATCCTTAACCTTACACCGTACCTACCGTTACCCTAACCCCTACCCTATCCCTATCCACTAACCCTAACAGACTACCCTTCACCTTACCTAACCAAACCCCCCTAACCCTATACCCGAACACCTAACACCTTAACTACCCTATACCCTACACCTTAACCCAAAACCAAACCCCTAACCCTACCCAACCCTAAACCCTCCCTTTTAAAACCCCCTTTAAAAACCCAAACCAAAACCCTCCCCTAACCCTAACCCTAACCCCTTTAACCCCTAACCTAACCTAACCCCTATCCCCTTTAAACCCCAAACCCTTAACCCTAACCCAACCCCTAAAAACCCAAAACCCCTAACCAAATCCCCCCCTACCCTACCCAAACCCAAACCCTTTTCCCTTTAAAAACCCAAACCCTAACCAAACCCCTTAAAAACCAAACCCCAAACCCCTAACCCTAAACCCTCCTAACCCGACCCTAACCCTAACCCAACCCCCTTCCCCTAACCCCTAACCCTAATTTCCCTAACACTACCTAACCCTAACCCTAACCCCTAACCCTAACCAGTAAACCCTAACCCTATCCTAACCCTATAACCGAACCTAAACCCATAACCCTAACCCTAACCCTAACCCCAACCCTAACCCTACCTAACCCTAACCCTAACCCAACCCCTAACCCTAACCCTAACCCTAACCCTAACCCTAACCTAACCCTAACCCTAACCTAACCCTAACCCTAACCCTAACCCTAACCCTAACCCTATCCCTACCCTACCCTAACCCTTAAAACCCCAACCCTAACCTAACCCTAACCCTAACCCTAACCCTAACCATTAACCCTAACCCTACCCTAACCCTAACCCTAACCCTACTAACCCTAACCTAACCCTAACCCTACCCTAACCCTACCTAACCCTAACCCTAACCTAACCCTAACCACTAAACCTAACCCTAACCCTAACCCTAACCCTAACCCAACCCTAACCCTTTCCCCCAAACCCTTTACAAACCCCTTACCCAATCCCCTATCCCTAATCCCAAACCCTACCCTTTTAACCGTTTCCCCTCCCAAAAACCCTAACCCTACCCTAACCCTACCCAAACCCAACCCTAACCCAAACCCTATCCTAAAACAAACCCTTTAAACCCTAACCCTATACCCAAACCCCTAACCTAACCCGACCCTTTAACCCTAACCCAAACCCTAACCCAAACCCCTAAACCCTAAACCCTAAACCCTAACCCTAACCCAAACCCGAACCCAACCCTAACCTAACCCTAACCCTAACCCCTAACCCTAACCCTAAACCCCTAACCCTAACCCTAACCCTAACCCTAACCCTAACCTAACCCTAACCCTAACCCAAACCCCTTTAAACCCTAACCCTAACCCAAACCAAACCCCAAACCCCTAACCCTAACCCAAACCCCTAACCCAAACCTAACCCTAACCCAAACCCCTAACCCAAAACCCTAACCCCTTACCCTAACCCTAACCCCCTTAACCCTAACCTAAACCCTATAACCCTAACCTAACCCTAACCCACAAAACCCAAACCCCTTAACCCTAACCCTAACCCTAACCCTAACCCTAACCCAAACCCCTAACCCTAACTAACCCTACCCAAACCCAAACCCCAAACCCCAAACCCCTAACCTAACCCAAACCCCTAACCCTACCCTAACCCTAACCCTAACCCTAACCCTAACCCAAAACCCTAAACCTAACCCTAACCTACCCCTAACCTAACCCTAACCCTAAATCCCTAACCTACCCTAACCCTAACCCTAACCTAACCCTAACCTAACCCTAACCCAAAACTAACCTAACCCAAACCCCAAACCCCAACCCTAACCCTAAACCCTAACCCAAACCCAAACCCCTTTAACCTAACCCTAACCCTAACCCTAACCCTAACCCTAACCCTACCCTTTAACCCTAACCCTAACCCAAACCCCAAACCCCTTTAACCCTAACCCTAACCCTAACCATAACCCAAACCCCAAACCCCAAACCAAACCCCTAACCCTAACCCTAACCCTAACCCTAACCCCTAACCCTAACCCAAAAAAAAAAAAAAAAAAAAAAAAAAAAAAAAAAAAAAAAAAAAAAAAAAAAAAAAAAAAAAAAAAAAAAAAAAAAAAAAAAAAAAAAGGGGGGGGGGGGGGGGGGGGGGGGGGGGGGGGGGGGGGGGGGGGGGGGGGGGGGGGGGGGGGGGGGGGGGGGGGGGGGGGGGGGGGGGGGGGGGGGGGGGGGGGGGGGGGGGGGGGGGGGGGGGGGGGGGGGGGGGGGGGGGGGGGGGGGGGGGGGGGGGGGGGGGGGGGGGGGGGGGGGGGGGGGGGGGGGGGGGGGGGGGGGGGGGGGGGGGGGGGGGGGGGGGGGGGGGGGGGGGGGGGGGGGGGGGGGGGGGGGGGGGGGGGGGGGGGGGGGGGGGGGGGGGGGGGGGGGGGGGGGGGGGGGGGGGGGGGGGGGGGGGGGGGGGGGGGGGGGGGGGGGGGGGGGGGGGGGGTTGGGGGGGGGTTTTAGGGTTAGGGTTAGGGTTAGGGTTAGGGTTAGGGTTAGGGTTAGGGTTTGGGTGGGTTGGTTTGGTTGGGGGGGGTGGTGGGGGGGGGAGGGGTGGGTTGGGGGGGTGGTGGGTGGGGTGGGGTGGGTGGTGTTTGGGTGGGGTGGGTGGTGGTGGTTGGGGGGGTGTGGTGGGGTTTGGGGGTTGGTGTGTTTGGGTGGTGGGTTGGGGTGGGGTGTTGGGGGGTGTGGGTGGGTGGGTTGGGTGGGTGGGGGGGGTTGGGGGGGTTGGGTGTGTGGGGTGTGGGTGGGGGTGGTGGGGTGTGGGGTTGGGGGGGGTGGGTGGGGTGGGTGGGTTGTGGGGGTTGGGGTTGGGGGGTTGGGTTTGGGTGGGGTTGGGGGGGTTGGGGTGGGGTGGGGTTTGTGGGTTTGGGGGTGGGTGTTGGGTTGGGGTTGGGTTGGGTGGGTGAGGGTTTGGTGGGTTGTTTGGGTGGGTTGGGTGTTGGTGGGGGGGTGGTTGGGTGGGGGGGGGGTTGGTTGGGTGGGTGGGTTGGGTGGTTGGGTTGGGTGGGGGTGGGTTGGGTTGGGGGGGGTGGGGGTTGGTGGGGTTGGGGTGGTGGGTGGTTGGGGTTGGGTGGGGGGGGTTGGGGTTGGTTGGGGGTTGGGTGTGGGTGTGGGTGGGTTTGGGGGGTGGTGGGGTGGGGTTGGGGTGGGGGGTTGGGGGGTTGGGTGGGTGGGTTGGGTGGGTGGGTTGGGGTGGGTGGGTGGGGTGGGGTGGGGGGGTGGGGGGGGGGGTGGGGGGGGGGGTGGGGTTGGGTGGGTTGGGTGGTTTGGGTGTGGGGTTGGGGGGTTTGGGGTGGGGGTGGGGTTGGGTTAGGGTGGGGGGGGGTGGGTGGGTTGGTGGGTGGGTGGGGGGGTGGGGGTGGGGTTTGGGTGGGGGGGTGGGGGGTGGGGTGGGGGGTGGGGGGGGGGTTGGGTGGGGGGGGGTGGGGGTGGGGGGTGGGGGTTGGGGTTGGGGGGTTGGGTTGGTTGGGTTGGGGGGTTGGGGGGTGGGTGGGTGGGGTTGGGGGGGGTTGGGGGTGGTGGGGGGGGGGGTGGTGGGGTGTTGGGGGGGGGGGGTTGGGGGGGTGGGGGGGGGGGGTGGGTGGGTGTGGGGGGTTTTGGGGTTGGGGGGGGTTGGGGGGGGGGGGGTTTGGTGGGTGGTGGGTTTGGTTGGGTGGGGGGTTGGGGTTGGGGGGGTTGGGGGTTGGGGGGGTTGGGGGGTGGGGTGGGGGGGGGGGGGTTTGGGGGGGGGTGGGGGGGGGTGGGGGGGTGGGGGGTGGGTTGGGGGTTGGGTGGGGGGTTGGGTTGGTTGGGGTTGTGGGGTGGTGGGGTGGGTTGGGTGGGGGGGTGGGTGGGGGGGGGTTGGGGTGGGTTGGGGGGGTGGGTGTGGGGTGGGGTGGGGGGGGTTGGGTTGGGGGGGTGTGGGTGGTGGGGTGGGGGGTTGGGGGGGGGTGGGGGTTGGGTTGGGGGGGGGGGGGTGGGGGTGGGTGGGGGTGGGTTGGGGGGGGGGGTGGTGGGGGGGGGGGTGGGTGGGGTTGGGGGGGGGGGGGGGGTTGGGTGGGGGGGTGGGGTGGGTGGGTGGGGGGGGGTGGGGGGGGTGGGTTGGTGGGGGGGGGGGGGGGGTTGGGTGGTGGGGGTGGGGGGGTGGGGGGGTGGGGGGTGGGTGGGGGTGGGTTGGGGGGGGTTGGGTGGGGTGGGTGGGGGGGGTTTGGGTGGGGGGGGTGGGTGGGGTTGGGGGGTTGGTTGGGTTGGGTGGTTGGGTGGGTTGGGTTGGGTGGGGGTGGGGGTGGGTGGGGTGGGTGGGTGGGGGGGGGGGGGTTGGGGGGGGGGGGGGGGGGGGGGGGGGGGGGGGTGGGGGGGGGTTGGTGGGGTTGGTGGGTGGGGGGGTGGTGGGGGGGGGGGGGTGGGGGGGGGGTGGGTTGGGGGGGGGGGGGGGGTGGGGGGGGGGGGTGGGGTTGGGTGGGGGGGTTGGGGGGGGGGGGGGGGGGGGGGGGGGGGGGGGGGGGGGGGGGGGGGGGGGGGGGGGGGGGGGGGGGGGGGGGGGGGGGGGGGGGGGGGGGGGGGGGGGGGGGGGGGGGGGGGGGGGGGGGGGGGGGGGGGGGGGGGGGGGGGGGGGGGGGGGGGGGGGGGGGGGGGGGGGGGGGGGGGGGGGGGGGGGGGGGGGGGGGGGGGGGGGGGGGGGGGGGGGGGGGGGGGGGGGGGGGGGGGGGGGGGGGGGGGGGGGGGGGGGGGGGGGGGGGGGGGGGGGGGGGGGGGGGGGGGGGGGGGGGGGGGGGGGGGGGGGGGGGGGGGGGGGGGGGGGGGGGGGGGGGGGGGGGGGGGGGGGGGGGGGGGGGGGGGGGGGGGGGGGGGGGGGGGGGGGGGGGGGGGGGGGGGGGGGGGGGGGGGGGGGGGGGGGGGGGGGGGGGGGGGGGGGGGGGGGGGGGGGGGGGGGGGGGGGGGGGGGGGGGGGGGGGGGGGGGGGGGGGGGGGGGGGGGGGGGGGGGGGGGGGGGGGGGGGGGGGGGGGGGGGGGGGGGGGGGGGGGGGGGGGGGGGGGGGGGGGGGGGGGGGGGGGGGGGGGGGGGGGGGGGGGGGGGGGGGGGGGGGGGGGGGGTTTGGGGGGGGGGGGGGGTGGTGGGGGGGTTTTGGGGGTTGGGTGGGGGGTGGGGGGGGGGGGGGGGGGGGGGGGGGGGGGGGGGGGGGGGGGGGGGGGGGGGGGGGGGGGGGGGGGGGGGGGGGGGGGGGGGGGGGGGGGGGGGGGGGGGGGGGGGGGGGGGGGGGGGGGGGGGGGGGGGGGGGGGGGGGGGGGGGGGGGGGGGTGGGGGGGGGGGGGGGGGGGGGGGGGGGGGGG
>JAPXFY010000670.1:30000-32500 GCA_030674185.1 Monoplex corrugatus | reverse complement strand
CACTCTTTACACCTCCCCCCTGTCCATCATCAACTCCCACTCTATAAAACACCACTTCTATGCTGATGACACCCAACTTCAAGACAGTGACTCACCTGATAATATACAGCGCCTGTTGCCTGTTGACTCGCACCACTGAGTGTTACTCGGACATTAAGAACTGGATGACGTTCAACAAACTTCAGCTTAATGACGACAAGACAGAAGCTATCCTCATTGGCACCCGTCAGAAATTTTCTCAGCTGCCTCCTCTTTCTCTCCCATTATGTAACACATCAGTCCCAATTTCTGATTCAGCTAAAAACCTTGGTGTCTGCATTGACTCTACCCTCTCCATGAACAACTTTGTTTCTCAAACTGCCAGATCTTGCTATTATCATCTCCATCGTATAAGCCTGATCAGGAAGTATCTCTCTGTCAAAACAACTGCAAAACTCGTTCTCTCCTTCATAATGTCTCGCATTGACTATTGCAATTCACTCCTGTCTGGTCTTCCTGCCTCCACCATTCACATCCTACAGCGCATTCAAAACAATGCTGTACGCCTTGTACTCAAAAAGAAAAAAGCTGACCACATATCTCCTCTCCTGGCACAACTTCACTGGCTCCCTGTATCAAAGCGCATACAGTACAAATTAGACACCATGTGCTACAAAAGCCTCAATAACGCAGCCCCCGATTACCTGTCAAGCCTACTTGAGATCTATCTTCCCTCACGTACCCTCCGCTCTGCCTCCGATCCTCTGACTTTTCGCTTTCCACGCACTAAGCTCAATACCTATGGTCCACGAGCCTTCTCTGTTTCTGGTCCACTCTCCTGGAACAAACTTCCTCTCTCAGTCCGTCAGCAACCTACTTTTGTCTCCTTCAAGTCCGCTCTCAAAACTCACCTTTTCTCCTCCGCATAAAATCCTAACCTCACTCAACCCCCCCCTCTGCAGCCTGTCTCCGCTCGGAGGGGAATCACATGGTTATAATATATAATTGTATATGCTATGCTCTCTATAATTTTCCATTGCTTTTATTCTTGCTTTTATTGCTTTTATTCTTTCTCCCCATTTATAGCCATGCGTGTGTGTGTGTGTGTGTGTGTGTGTGTGTGTGTGTGTGTGTGTGTGTGGTGTGTGCGTGCGTGCGCGTGCGTGCGTGCGTGCGTGCGTGCGTGCGTGCGTGCGTGCGTGCGTGCGTGTGTGTCTGCTTCAGCGCTTAGATTTGATATTATCAAGATTTTGCGCTATATAAATATTGTAATTATTATTATTATTAGTTCTTAAATGTATTTGTTTCAATTTAACCCTTTGACGCCCGCACCCTGTCTCCAGCCTCTTTCATTGCCAACCATGCTAGTGAAGCAAAAACGTAACCCTTTGACTCCCTCACCCTTTCCACCAGATTACTTAACCCTTTGACTCCCTCACCTTTTCCACCAGCTTCATGCCTGCAGGGAGTTGGTGGAAAGGGCGAGGGAGTCAAAGGGTTAAGTTTTTGCAGTTGGTGGATAGGGTGCGGGAGTCAAAGGATTAATTTTTTGCAGTTGGTGGATAGGGTGCGGGAGTCAAAGGGTTAACTTTTTGCTGTTGGTGGACAGGGTGCGAGAGTCAAAGGGTTAAGTTTTTGCAGTTGGTGGTTAGGGTGAGGGAATCGAAGAGTTAAGTTTTTGCAGTAGGTGGATAGGGTGCGGGAGTCAAAGGGTTAAGATTTTGCAGTTGGTGGATAGGGTGAGGGAGTCAAGGGGTTAACTTTTTGCAATTGGTGAATAGGGTGCGGGAGTCAAAGGGTTAAGTTTTTGCAGTGGTGGATAGGGTGTGGGAGCCCCAAAGGGTTAAGTTTTTGCAGTTGGTGGACAGGGTACAGGAGTCAAAGGGTTAACTTTTTGCAGTTGGTGGACAGGGTACGGGAGTCAAAGGGTTAAGTTTTTGCGGTTGGTGGTTAGGGTGAGGGAGTCAAAGAGTTAAGTTTTTGCAGTAGGTGGATAGGGTGCGGGAGCCCCAAAGGGTTAACTTTTTGCAGTTGGTGGATAGGGTGCGGGAGCCCCAAAGGGTTAAGTTTTTGCAGTAGGTGGACAGGGTGCGGGAGCCCCAAAGGGTTAAGTTTTTGCAGTTGGTGGATAGGGTGCGGGAGCCCCAAAGGGTTAAGTTTTTGCAGTTGGTAGACAGGGTACGGGAGTCAAAGGGTTAACTTTTTGCGGTTGGTGGACAGGGTACGGGAGCCAAAGGGTTAAGTTTTTGCGGCTGGTGGTTAGGGTGAGGGAGTCGAAGAGTTAAGTTTTTGCAGTAGGTGAACAGGATGCGGGAGCCCCAAAGGGTTAACTTTTTGCATTTGGTAGACAGGGTGCGGGAGTCAAACGGCCGCCAAAGTAAGTCCTCTCTGCTTTTTAACCCTCCGACTCCCGCACCCTGTCTACCTATCAGTATCCTGCATTTTTAAACCATGCTATAGCAAAAGCAAAAACTTAACCCTTTGACTCCCTCACCCTATCCACCAGCTTCCTGTACCTGGT
>JAPXFY010000670.1:20000-25000 GCA_030674185.1 Monoplex corrugatus | reverse complement strand
CCCACTCCCCCACCATCAACTGAGAACCAGTGTGTCGTCGCCACTCGTCACTGCCCACCTTCACCTTCCACTGAGAGTCAGACTGAATCGGCCAGTACTACTCTTCCCCATGCTCTCCCTCCCTCCAGTGACACTCAGCTTGAGACAGCCACCACCACCCTTCCCCCTACTCTCCCACCTTCCTTAGAGACCACCACAGAACCAGTCCAGTCCCATTGTTCCCCTACATGTATAGCCGACGACAATGTCCCGTCAACCACTACGTGTGACCCAGCAGTAAACAACGCCACCTCCAAAGCATGTACACACAATGCTTGTACAGAAACAATCAAACATCTTCAGGAACAATTGAACACTGCCACACTCGCCATCGCCACAATGCAAACACAAATTCAGACACTCACAAACCAACTGTCCAGCATAGCCAAACAGACTGAAAACAACACTCAGTGTGTAAGTGACTCAGAAGTAAGGCTGAAAAACACAGTGAAAGTAGTGAAAGAAGAACTTATGAGTCAAATACAAGACAATAACTCTAGCCACCAGAGTATACTTGCCAAACTTGACGATCACACCAACAAACTGAAATCCATCAAGGACAGTCAGCAAAACTTTACTTGTGACATCAAGAAACAACTTCAAACAATCAACACTTGCCAACACCTACAACAGACAGAGACATCAGTACAACAAACAGACAAACCCACTAATCAAACAAAACCCCAACCCACCACTACATGTGAGTCTACCACCACAAAGGACATGTATAACATAAGTACAGCCAACAAGTTTGATGTCCTCTCTGACACTGACAGTTCTGAACAACCTCACGCCACTGTCCCCAGTCCCTCTCAGCCATCATCATCCACTGTCAACAAGAAAACAATGGCTGACCCCCCATCCCCTCTCACTAGTCTCAGGCAGAAAACCATTCCCCCTAACTGTAATACTCTACTGTTGGGTGACTCAGTCTTGGAGAGAGTGGATGAAAGGAAGATGTCAACAGGTGGTAACATTGTCAGGAACCTCTCAGTATCTGGCCTGACAGTCCATCACCTTAGCCAGTGGCTGTCCTCTCGCCCACCATCCCACGACATAACACACGTCACCTTCCACGTCGGCATCAACAGCTGCCATGATGGACCTGTATCAGGAGAGCAATGGGGAAGATTACTTCGTCTCCTGAGAAAATCTTTCCCCAGTGCTACACTTGCAGCTTCTTCCATTGTCCCTCCCTTTGGCCAACACCCCTTGAAAGAAGCTGCATCACGGTCCACAGCCTCACTTCGGCGCTCCTGTGAGCAAGAAGGAATACTGTTCATCAACAACACCCCTTCCTTCCTAACCAAATCAGGTGCACCAAGAAAAGATATGTACCGTGATTCAGTTCACCCAAGTGCTAAAGGATCTAAATCTCTTGCACTAAACATCCGTTCCTATGATGTTCAAAACCCCTGTTATGGCCCCAATTCTCCAATACGCCCACCTCTTATCTCAACCCCCCCAACAGCCCCCAAACCCCTGCATTACCAACACCCATCTCCAATCTCTAACAATCTACAATACCCACCTGCAGTCTCCAACCATCGACAACACCAATCTCCAGTCTACAATCACCTACAACATCCATCTCCAAACTCCAAAAATCTCCAGCACCTGTCTCCAGTCTACAGCCATCTACAACTCCCATGTGCAGTCCCCAGCCGTCTACAGCACCCATCTCTAATATCCAGCCACCCACAACACCCACCTGCAGTCCCCAGCTCCAGCCATCTACAACACCCACCTGCAGTCCCCGCTGGTGTCAGTGCGGAGCAGAACAACACACAGTATCATGCTGAATTCCCCTGCATGACTACAAGACACCCCAAATCACCTACAGTTCAACAAATGCTGGGATCAAGTGCTACAGCAATAACTTCCCAACAGAATTGTGTAGATCCTGCATCTATCATCAGTGCATTGGTGCAGGTGCTAAAACCTTTTTATGAATTAATCTTCTTTTATTATTTTCATTTCTCTACCTATTTGTTTATTCATTTATTCACTTATTTATTTAGCTATTTAGCTACTTAGTTTACTTTCTTACTTTTAAATATCTTTCTATACCTCTTCTCCACGTTCTTAATATTTATTTGCTTCTGCTGTGTTGTGACCTGCTGCCATCTCCACCTTGTTGGTGTCGCATATTACCTGGGGACAACTTATTTACATTGATACTGTGTTGTGCTATAACTTTGAATGAGATTGACACTGAGACTTACAGACATAATTATTTAATTGACTTGGTCAGTTCAACCGACGGTTGAAACTGACTTGTTTTGGGTGGTGTTAATACCACCTAATTTTCTACAGCTGTGTCTGCCTGTGCCCAGTGTTAGGTGGAGACAAGTATTGCACTGCGAGAGACGCTCAGTATATCCTCAGTGCAGCCTTTATTTTATTTTAGTTTACTTACTTATCTTTTTGTTCTGATTTTGTTTTGTTTTTCTCTGAAGACTGACAGTGTGTATACCTGTAGTCAGTCTTGGCTGAACTGTCAAGAAAAAAAAACAGACTCTGCACTGTTACATTTTGTATTCATCAGTGTATAATATCATTGTTCACACTTTGTATTAGGGGTAGACCAATTTTTTTTTCTACCCTCTCTTCATATATTTCACTTCAGCGTGCAGACGCAGTGTTGAAATCACCAATGACCACATTCACTCGAAAAAAACAGGATCTGCGTGTTGGTCATGTTAATGTCTATCATCTCCAAAACAAAGTATCAGACCTGTGCGTGTTCCTACACAAACAAAATTATTACCATTTGTACGGTGTGACCGAGACACGACTAGCATCTCATATTACAGATGAAGCTATAGCAATCCCAGACTATTCTGTAATCAGGCGAGATCCCTCATGCCATGGAGAAACTGGAGTTGCGCTTTACATCCACCGAGATATTCAACAAATAACCAACAGACGTTATGACTTAGAAACCAAAGAAGTTGAATGTATCTGGGTGGAGCTAAAGCCTTCTGCAACAACTCCACCTTTACTTATCGGTATTTTATATAGAAATCCCAGGAGCACATACGAATGGCATGACCACTTTCTAAAGATGATGGACAAATTGTGTCAACGACATACAGACATTCTAATGTTAGGTGACTTTAATTTTGACCTACTCACTCCACAACCCGCATGGCAGTCAACGACCACCCTGGTTGGCCTAAAACAATTAATCAAAGATCCAACAAGAATCACAGCAACATCAGAAACACTCTTAGATCATATCTATACAAACAAACCAGAGGCAATAATTAATGCAGCTGTAGATGATTTAAGCATAAGTGATCATCAACCTGTAAACTGCACCTGGTCAGCCAAAGTTCAAAAAATAAAAAGAATAATCATACATGTATAACATATAGATCATTCAAACACTTTGATGAGGATGCATTCCTCTCTGATCTTGGTAGAGTAGAGTTCAGTAGTGTGTTTAGTACTAGTAATCCTAACGAAGCCCTAGACATTTGGTACAACTTGTTCACGACTGTCCTAAATAAACATGCCCCACTACGACGGAAAAGAGTAAAGCATCCAACAATGCCCCATGGCTGTCAACAGACATTATCAATGCGATGTCATTACGAGATAAACTCAAGAAAGAAAAACGCTTCATTGAATACAAAACGATGCGTAATAAGGTAAAATCAATGGTCCGTCAAGCCAAGAAGTCTCTCTTTGATCGACTGGTAAAAAACAATAAAGATGTATCATCACTATGGAGAGCAATGAACTTAGTTATTAAGGGAAGTGGGAAAAAGCTCCCAGGCACGCCTCTCAGTTTCACAGCAAACAAATTCAATGATCATTTTCTGTCAGTATCAGAACTACTAACCCGTCCTATTTCTAACTGTGATCAATATGTCCCCTCTGAAAATCTGATTAACTTTTGCAAAGAGAGGACCAATAATACAAGTTCATTTAGTATTCCCAGTATAGCAGTCCATGAAACTGGAATGTATATAAATAAAATGAATAATAAAAATCATCAGGACCAGATGAAATCAGTCCCAAAATACTAAAACTGTGTCTGCCCTACATCACGGAACCACTTACATATATTTACAACATCAGCATAAAAAACAACGTATTCCCCAGAGCTCTAAAACAGGCCAAAGTTGTACCCTTACCAAAGACAAAAGATCTTTCACAAATAAATAATTACAGGCCAATTTCTCTTCTCTCTGTCCTGTCAAAGCCTTTAGAAAAACATATCCATAAACATCTTTCAGACTACCTGGAAACCAAAAGTATTCTTCACCCACTGCAATCTGGTTTCCGTCAGAACCACTCTTGTCATACAGCCCTAACACGGCTTGCTGACACCTGGTTATTAGCCATGAATGACTGCAAATTAACTGGAGCAGTATTTCTAGACTTTAAAAAGGCTTTTGATCTCGTTGATCATGATATCTTACTAGCTAAATTACGAACGTACCTTGCCAACGACTCAACAGTTTCATTTTTCAATTCCTACTTTCATGAACGCAAACAAAAAGTACATCTTAATGGATCATATTCATCCGAGGGTCATGTGAAATGTGGCGTTCCTCAAGGATCAATCTTAGGACCCATTCTGTTTTCTGTATTCATAAATGACTTACCACTTCATATATCTGATCCCACAGTTCACTGTGATATGTTCGCTGATGACGGAACAATCCATACACAAGACACAAGCATAGCGACTGTAAACACACGTTTACAAAAGAGCCTAAATGAAATTTCTGATTGGTGTGCTAAAAACGCCATGGCTTTGAACCCTACGAAAACTGAATGTATGGTTATATGCACACGCCAAAAACGGCAGCTTGGCCCTCTGTCACTCAATCTGTCTTTGAGAGGTAATTCTATTGCACAAATACCTGAACACCGTCTACTGGGAGTTCTCATTGATCATAATCTTACCTGGCAAAACCACATTGATTATTTATGCAGGATTATCT
>JAPXFY010000670.1:2500-12500 GCA_030674185.1 Monoplex corrugatus | reverse complement strand
TAACTATCTATCTGGATATCACTATCTATTTATCCATGTAATTATCCATTTATTTATTTATTTCATGTTGACTACAAGTCAACCACCAAACTAGACAGACCACCACCAACCCAACCTTTGACACATGGATTATTTCTTGCACGCCAACCCGAGTTGCACGTGACACCTCTAGCCGGGAGAGGAAAAAGAAAAAAATTGCCCCCAGGGTGGCAGATCTGTCGTAAGGAACAGAAGTGAGGTATTACATACACACACATACATACACACACATACATACACACACATACATACACACAAGCACAAACAGAAACACATGCGCAGACAGACAGACAGACACACACACACACACACACACAACAGACACAACACAACACACACACACACATACAAACAAGCACAAACAGAAACATATGCGCAGATAGACACACACACACACACACACACACACACACACACACACACACACACACACACAACAGACACAACACAACACAACACACACACACACACACACACACACACACACACACACACACACACACACACACACACACAGAGTCGTAAGGAACACTTAAGTATTACACACACACACACACACACACACACACACACACACACACACACACACACATACACACACACACATACATACACACATACAATATACACACATACACACACACACACACACATACACATAAACACACACACACACACACACCCTTCAGCGAAGACAGTGACTAAACTAACTACCAGTCATTCGGTCCCAAGGCGATGTTGGCCCCACAAGAAAAGTGTCCCTGGACCAACTGGTGCTCATCTGTTATCTCACTGGCTTTCAGATAAGAATGTACAAATGTTCCTCTGGCCCCAACCTTTCTCCTCTTCCACTCACCGCCCAATTCCCTGAGGATGTTTTCTATGGTACCATTGCTGCCTTAAAAGGTGAACATTGTAAACTACAAATACGTTAATAATCAGTACGACGGGTTCTTGAACACTGTACTATCATTATCATAATCATCATCAAGTGCCCTGCTACATTGCGTTGGCGATCATGGGACTTCCATATGCATAGATCTATTCCTTGTTGCCACAAGCAAATCTTCCACCCTTTCTGTCCTCAGCCACTCTGCAAGTCCAATATTTTCCCCTGTATTATAAAATACGTTGAATAATCAGTACGGGTTCTTCGAACATAAATACGCTGAATAATCAGTACGGGTTCTAGAACATTATACAACAAATACGTTGAATAATCAGTACGGGTTCTAGAACATTGTATTACAAATACGTTGAGTAATCAGTGCGGGTTCTAGAACATTGTACTACAAATACGTTGAATAATCAGTACGGGTTCTAGAACATTGTACTACAAATACGTTGAATAATCAGTACGGGTTCTAGAACATTGTACTACAAATACGTTGAGTAATCAGTACGGGTTCTAGAACATTGTACTACAAATACGTTTAATAATCAGTACGGGTTCTAGAACATTATACTACAAATACGTTGAATAATCAGTACGGGTTCTAGAACATTGTACTACAAATACGTTGAATAATCAGTACGGGTTCTTGAGCGTTGTATTATGAATACGTTGAATAATCAGTACGGGTTCTTGGCCATTTGCATGAAATGAGAAGCTGTACCGGCCTGTAGCGGTGCTACAGAAGGCTGGCCGTTTTGTCTTCGAGACTAAACTGCTAAGTGTGACGACGAACGAGAAGTCTGTGTGGTACTGGTCTTCTCATTATGCAAGTCATTATGTTTGGCCAGCAGACTGAACAAAACAGACTGAACCACCAAAAAAACAACGCTTCAGACTCATACCATCTCCCTGTGCCCGCTATGGGAAGCTGACCAGACAGCAGAACACATCCTCCGGGACTGCCAGACCTACCAGTCGCTGGAATCTGGCCGACACCCTAGAACCTGTGAGAAATGCTGTGCCGACCTATGGGTGTTACAGAAGACGAACTAAGCTACGCACAAAAAGTTAAGGATCACTTGCACAAAAATTCATAACTTTCAAAATAAGAAAGCCAATGCGTTGAAGTTTGGCAAACATTTAATTCCATGCTTTAGTGATAACGATACACAATTGCCTTCAATTTCGAGCAATCGTTTGGTGTGTACATTTGATCAAAGTGGGTACGTATCGAAATTTGATTTCCCAAAGTCATTGAAATCACAAGACAGGGCTTCTGATGCTCCCAAAAGTTCAGTAATGCGTGTAACCGCCATGGCTGTTCTGGCACTCGACGCAGCGAGTCCTCATCGAGTTGACCAGGTTGGTGAAGATCCTCTGTGGAAGCGCCTGCCACTCAGCCTGCAGCATCTGGTAGAGGTGTTGGGCATCCCTGGGAGGGGGGTGGTTGCTCCTCACTTTGCAATCCAGCTCATCCCAGAGGTTCTCAATCGGGTTGAGATCGGGACTGCATGCTGGCCACTCCATTCTGTTGACTCCAGACTGCTGCAGGAAGTCGTTGACCACCCTTGCCCTGTGGGGGCGAGCGTTGTCATCCTGGTAGACAGCCGTCAGTCCCATCTGCTGCAGTGTAGGCACAGCCAGCGGTCGAAGGATCTCATCCCGGTATCGGAGGCCAGTCAGGTTACCCTGTACATGATACAAGGGTGTTCTGTGGTGAAGGCTGAAGGCCCCCCAGACCATTACAGAACCTCCACCAAAGGCCACCTTTTCTTGGACAGTGGTGTCAATAAAGCGTTGCCCTGGGCGCCTCCAGACCCTCAATCGGCCATCGTTGTGGTTCATGGTGAAGCGTGACTCATCACTGAACAGGATCTGGGACCATTGCTGACGTGTCCACCTCACGTGACGTCTGCAGAAGGCGCGGCGTGCTGCCCTATGGGCTGGAGTTAAGCGTGGCCGTACAGCTGGGCGAGGAGAACGGAGGTAAACCCATGAAGGCGGTTCCGTATGGTCTGCTGGCTGATGTTGATGTTAGTAGCCACCGTCAGCTGCCTTCGAATGATGCTGGAAGAGGCTGTTCTTGTCTGCAGGGCTTGTCGTTCAATGAGACGATCTTCACGTGGGTTTGTCTTCTTCGGTCGACCAGATCTGCATCTTTCATGGACCCTCCCAGTGGCTGTGAAGCGTTGAATCAGTCTGACAATGACCGAGATGGACACCTGAAGTCGCCTGGCCACTTCTCGCTTGGGAACACCATCTTGGAACCATGCAACAGCTCGTCCCCTCTCAAACTCGCTCAATTTTCGTCGTGGAGGCATTGTCAGATCAGGCCTACTACTGGTGGAATATCTTCTTATAAAGCCAAGCAAGAGACAGCATCTCACACATAAACAGCAGTGCTTGAACGTGCATAATGGTTTTTCCATCTGGCTTGTGCAATGTGTTCAGGCAGAACGGTCCAAAACAAGGTCCTTTTTCGCAAGTTTCCGCTTTTCCGTTTGCGGCCAAGCTCAGTAGTAGAGAATCCCGTGCAATTTTCACACTAACACAACATCGCCCACTTACAACTGAACAAGAATTCATAACAATTTGGCTGGACTGAGAAATAAATAACAGTAGCGAACTGAGTTTATTACGCACCTGTTTTCTCATAGTGATCCTTAACTTTTTGTGCGTAGTGTATTTTGTCCTTGAGATTATAACTCCCTCCTCAGTGTGACGACGAACGATAAGTCTGGGGGGGACTGGTCGTCTAATTTGCATGAAATGAGAGAAGCTGTACCAGCCTATAGATCTAGTAGTGCTACAGAAGGCTAGCTGTTTTGTTTTCGAGATTAAACTCCCCGGTGTGACGACGAACGATAACTCTGTGATACTGGTCGTCTAATTTGCATGACATGAGAGAAGCTGTACCGGCCTATAGCTATGCTACAGAAGGCTAAGCCATTTTGTCCTCGAGACTAAACGCTCCAGTTTCAGTCCCCTTCACCAGGTGGCAAGACAGGACGTGTGACCGACAGACACTCTGCTGACAACCAAACTCCATGGCTGCAGACAGGAGCTGGAAAAGATGGCTGCATTCATCGCCCGGACTCAGATGATTGTGTAGCAGCGTATGCCAAGAAGAAGAAGTTTCAGTTTCAGTTTCAGTTTCAGTTTCTCAAGATGTCTCCGCGTTCGGAACGAATTCCATATGCACTAACATCACAGGTGCCATGTGTATGGTGATCATGGCACAAGCCTTAAGCCTGCACATAATCCCATGAGCTGGCCAGGTCCTGAGGCCCCTACCTTTACTATGTTTTACCTAGTCTACACGCCCCAGTGTGACGACGAACGATAAGTCTGTGGTACTGGTCTACTAATTTGTTTGAAATGACGTACTGAGTTAGTTCCCTTGTCTGGTGAGCATATCTCTCTCTCTCTCTCTCTCTCACACACACACACACACACACACACACACACACACACGCACACTCACACACACACACACACACACACACACACACACATACTCACAGAACAGAGAGAGAGAGAGCGGGGGCTCACTCACACACACACACACACACACACACACACACACACACACACTCTCTCTCTCTCTCTCACACACACACACTCTCTCTCTCTCACACACACACACACACACACACACACACACACACAGAACAGAGAGAGAGAGAGAGGGGCTCACACACACACACACACACACACACACACACACACTCAGACACACACACTCACTCACACTCACAAACACACACACACTCTCTCTCTCTCTCTCTCACACACACAAAACACACACACACACACACACACACACACACACACACACACACACACACACACACACACACACACACACAACCTCCCTCGCCGGGACCGGCGGCAGGAGCCACGCTCGACGTCACAAGTATTCTCTAGGTCACACGATAGAGACATCTGTGAGCAACTTCCTGGATATCCATATAATTATAGTGTGCACAAAAAGAAGCCACGACAAGACAGGATAGGCAGAATTATTCTTAACTATATGTATTGAAAAAGTTCTATATACATAGAAATATGGTGGTGGCACTGCAATGTGGCTATTGCTTAAGTGGGACTTTGTGGTTTGACGTTACCGTTCAAAGTAATGGTTGGGATCTCTTGTGTGTGTGTGTGTGTGTGTGTGTGTGTGTGTGTGTTGTGTGTGTGTGTGTGTGTGTGTGTGTGTATGTGTGTCTATGTGTGTGTGTGTGTGTGTGTCTATGCGTGTGTGTGTGTGAGTCTGTGTGTGTGTGTATGTGTGTGTATGTGTGTATGTGTGTGTGTGTCTATGTGTGTGTGTGTGTGTGTGTGAGTCTGTGTGTGTGTCTGTGTGTGTGTGTTTGTGTGTGTGTTTGTGTGTGTGTGCGAGTGTGTTTGTGTGTGTGTGTCTGAGCCCCTGTGAGTGTGTGTGTATGTGTGTGTGTGTGTGTGTGCGCGAGTGTGTCTGTGTGTGTGTGTGTGTGCGCGAGTGTGTCTGAGCCCCTCTCTCTCTCTCTCTCTCTCTCTCTCTCTCTCTCTCTCTCTCTCTCTCCTGTGTGTGTCTGTGCGTCTGTCTATGTGAGTAAGTGCTCTTTAATTGCAAGCAAAAAAAACAACAACAAAAAACCAACAAAAACTCATTCAGCTTCCCTGCTGTATGAAGCACTATGGTGCCATAGTATTGGTTGGGCGTACCTCTGGCCGGGCACAAAGGCTGCGTGGTCCTGAGGTCTGTGATAAAACGATGTGCTGGCGCTCTGATGCCACTCTCCTGACTGTCAGGGGAAACCTCTGATGTCCGATTAATTTTATCGATGATGGGGTCCTGTCTGACCTTAGGTCTGTCTATCTGTTTTCAATTATCTGTTTATCTGTGTGTCTGTGTTTCTGTGTGTCTGTGTTTCTGTTTGTGTTTCTGTGTGTGTTTCTGTCTGTCTGTCTGTTTGTCTCTCTCTCTCTCTCTCTCTCTCTCTCTCTCTCTCTCTGTCTCTCCCTCACATACACACACACACACACACTCTCTCTCTTTCTCTTTGTCCCTCAGTCAAAGTCTCTGTCTCTGTCTCTCTGTCTGTCTCTCTCTCTCTCTCTCTCACACACACACACACACACACACACTCTCTCTCTTTCTCTTTGTCCCTCAGTCAAAGTCTCTGTCTCTGTCTCTCTCTCTCTCTCTCTCACACACACACACACACACACACACACACACACACACACACACACACACACACACACACACACACACTCAACTGCTCACACATAAACATATGCATTGCAGATGTTCACCTTTCCCTTAGATCATATAATTTGACTGTCTGTCTAGATCTCTCTCGCAGACACCAGACACCAGACACACACACACACACACACACACACACACACACACACACACAACACACACACACACACACACACACACACACTGATGTACACACATGTACACCATACACACACATATACGTACACAGGCTCAGATACGCACACACACACACACATTCGTCTAATATTTTTCGTTTTATTTTATTTTGTTTTGTTTTGTTTTTTTGGTTTGTAATTAATGCGAAGACCGATATAAATGAGTGTGACTGCCACCCTGAATACGTGTACGCATATACGCGCGCGCGCATATACACCATACACACACATATACGTACATAGGCTCAGATACGCACACACACACACACACACACATTCGTCTAATATCACTTATAGTGAAAAGACGTTAAATCAAGCAACGAACGAACACATGTTCACAACCATGTACACACACATCATACATATCACACACACACCTACACACACACACTACACAACACACACACACACTATACACACACACACACACACACACTACACAACACACACACACTACACAACACACATACACACTACACACACACACACACACATAACACACATACACACACACACACACACTACACACTACACACATACACTACACACTACACACACACACTACATACACACACTACACACACACACACACACACACACAAATCACACTACACACACATGTGTACACACACACACACACACACACACACACTCTCTCTCTCTCTCTCTCTGTATCTCTGTCTGTCTGTCTGTCTGTCTGTCTGTCTCTCTCTCTCTCTCTCTCTCTCTCTCTCTCTCACGTAAACACAATACAAACACAACACACACACACACACACACACACACACACACACACACACACACACACACACACACAACACAACACAACACACACACATAACACACACACACACACACACACACACACACACACACACAAATAGACCCCCCCCCCACACACACACACATATACAAACAGAACATAAACAGTGAAGGCATGGCAGAGTTCAACATGAACCAGAGACATCTATAGGTAAGATGTGCGTGGTGCGGACCATATAGGCTCTATCAGAAACAGGTGAATCAACAACAGCAGTATACAGACAGTAGACATGGCACCAGCACAGCACGGCCATATTGTCATCAGTCTGGAATCAATCACTACAGGTCTACATCTTGTTGGCTTATAGTGTTAACGCCCTGTGTGTGTGTGTGTGGGGGGGGGGGGTTGTGTGTGTGTAGTGTGTGTTTGTGTGTGTGTGTGTGTGTGTGTGTGTGTAGTGTTGTGTTGTGTTGTGTGTGTGTGTGTGTTGTGTGTGTGTGTGTGTTGTGTGTGTGTAGTGTGTGTGTGTGTGTGTGTGTGGTGTGTGTGTGTGTGTGTGTGTGTGTGTGTGTGTGTGTGTGTGTGTGTGTGGTGTGTGTGTGTGTGTGTGTGTGTGTGTGTGTGTGTGTTGTGTGTGTGTGTGTGTGTGTGTGTGTGTTGTGTGTGTGTAGTGTGTGTGTGGTGTGTGTGGTGTGTGTGTGTGTGTGTGTGTTGTAGCGTGTGTGTTTTTTGTGTTTGTAGTGTGTGTGGTGTGTGTGTACTCTGTGAGTGTGTGTGTGTGTGTGCACGAGTGTACGTGAGTATGTCTGTATGTGTATGTGTGAATGTGTGTGCATATAATACGTGTACATGAGTATGTCAAGTGAATGTGCGCATGTATATGTATGCATCTGTATATGTGTTTGTATGTATGTGTGCGTGTATGTGATGTGTATGCATGAGTGAGAATGTGTGTGAAATTATGCGTGTGTGTACGCCAGCACACGCGTGTACATGTACATATCATAATAATTTCAGTATTTATTTGGCATCAGATCTTGACAATTCAAATCAAGGCTCACCCACGCACCAGGCATACGCATGCGATCAACATAGACCAACTTATAACAAGCACAAAAAAATAAACAAACAAACAAACAAACAATAACACCCACCCACCAAAAAAACAACAACAAAAAACAACGCATACACACACACACACACACACACAAACTTGTGGAACTAGACATATGTGTGTGTGTGTGTGTGTGTGTGTGTGTGTGTGTGTGTGTGTGTGTGTTGTGTGTGTGTGTGTGTGTGTGTGTGTGTGTGTGGTGTATGCGTGCGTGCGTGATAGATGTGCATAATCAGCATGCGCGTGAGCATACAGTATGCATGTGTATTTTTTACGTGCCTATATGCGTGTGTGCGTGTGTGTGCGTGTGTGTGTGTGTGTGTGAGTGTATATGTGTGTATGTGTGTGTGTGTGTGTGTGTGTGTGTACGTTATATGCGTACGTGTACGTGATGTGAGTGTGTGTGCGTGTGTATGTGTAGGTTTTGTGTGCATGTTGTGCGCGTTTGCGCGCGCTGCCTCTCTTCACTTTAATTCGTTTTTTATTTATCTATTTAATTTATGTATTTTTCTATTTATTTTCTACTTTATGATTCATTTCTTTACTCATTCATTTTTATGTTTATTTTTATCTATTCATTTATTAGTTCATTTATTCGTTCATTTCTCGAGCTATTCTTCCGGAAAATCATTTTCCACTCATTTCTTTATTCACTGATAAAGTTATCTATCCATTCATTTTGTTTTGTTTTGGTTTGGTTTCGTTTTCTTTTATTATCAATTTTCTATTGATTCATTCATTCATCTGTTTCTTACACTTTGCCAAGCTGTTCAGATCGACAGTCGGAACGCGTAGGATTTAATCTGCTGTTCTCTAGAGCTAGGTGCCACCAGGATTTATTCCTTTATCAATTTATACATCTGTATTCATGCAAGAACAGGGGGAGGGGAGGGGAAGGGAGGGGGAGGGGAAAGAATGGTTAAGGGGTCCTAAAATAATCTCCCTTTTTTTATACTGAAATTGTGACAGAAAATTCTTAGATTGTGATTGTATTCTTGGGGGGCATTATGACCTAAAAGTTCGGAGTTTGGAGTCTGTTAACCCTTTTTGATTCCCTCCCACACCCTGTCCATCAGCATCCTGCATTGTCAGCCATGCTAGCCAATCAAAAACCTAGCCCTTTAACTCCCTCACCCTGTCCATCAGCATCCAGCATTGTCAACCATACTAGCCAATCAAAAACTTAACCCTTTTTGACTCCTTCACCCTGTCCACCAGCATTCTGCATTGTCAACCATGCTAACAAAGCAAAAACTTAGCCCTTTGAGTTTGACTCCCTCACCCTGTCCACCAGCATCCTGCATTGTCAACCATGCTAGCCAAGCAAAAACTTAACCCTTTTTGACTCCTTCACCCTGTCCACCAGCATTCGGCACTGTCAACCATGCTAGCCAAGCAAAATCTGAACCCTTTGATTCCTTCACCCTATCCACCAGCTTCCTGCCCGCAGGAAGCTGGTGAATAGGGTGAGGGATTCAAAGGGTTCAGTTTTTGCTGTGGGTGGATAGGGTGCGGGAGTCAAAGGGTTAAATTTTTGCTCTTGGTGGATAGGGTGCGGAAGTCAAAGGGTTAAGTTTTTTTGCTGTTGGTGAATTAGAATAGGGTGCGGGAGTCAACGGGTTATGGTTTTGTTGTTGGTGGACAGGGTGCGGGAGTCAAAGGGTTAAGTTTCTGCTGTCAGTGGACAGGTCCGGGAGTCAAAGGGTTAAGATTTTTGCTGTTTGTGGACAGGGTGCAGGAGTCAAAGGGTTAAGTTTCT
>JAPXFY010006702.1:0-12188 GCA_030674185.1 Monoplex corrugatus | reverse complement strand
GTGAACAAAATAAAATGTAGAACGATAGTTGGACGGGTTGGATTTGGGCAGAGGGAAGACAGAGGAAAAAGACATTAGCAGGTGGGGGAACAGTAAAATGGAACGAGAACTTAACACTAACAATTAACTTCAATAACGTGAAGGGAAATTGTAACACTAAAATACAAACCGAATAAAGTTAAAGTAATGCATTAACAGGACTGTGAACTAATGATTCTGAAATTCTAACTAACAACGTTTGATCTGATGTAATTTTCTGGAAATGATTTTCAGAATACTTTTCTTGAGTAAACATTTTCGGTAAAAAAGAACGTAGCATTTTGCAGTAGAATAAACAGTGAAACAGTGTGAACTGTTCGCCGCAAATACACTTGACATTTTTACAATATTTTGTTCTCAATGCGTTTAGCTGAATACGAAAACAAACAGCAACAATCGATCTCAAATGATACATAGAAGAATACTGCAATTTTTTACATACATTTTGAACGGTAAGTTTTATCATTTGTTGTGACACAAACTGTTCATCTGAATGTTCAAGAAATCGAGTCCATGAGGCTGATTCGAGCAAGTTGCAAGCTTCTTTTACGGAGGTATGAACATGTAATTCTATAGCATTATCAGCATTCTGGGCGCCTTGCTTAGCTGCTCTGTCAACTACTTCGTTGCCGTGAAGACCAACATGAGAAGGCACCCAGCATAAACTGATATCTGTACCTTTGACCCTTAAACGATGTATAAGATGATTTGCCTCAGTAATTAAATCAGGTCTTGTGTCGGCATTAAAAGACCGTAAGGCATATAATACAGATTTTGAGTCAACAAAGAGAACTACTTTGAAAGACATGGTTTTAAGATTTACTAGATAATGCAATGCTTGATTAATAGCGACTAATTCCGCTGTAAAGATCGATAAGTTTGCCCCAACGAAAAATGACTTTTTTATCTTAAATTTTGGAACATAAAAAGCTGCTCCAGCACATTTATTTTCTAAGACTGATCCATCGGTAAAAATGTGAAGATGGGTACGGTATTTTTCATCGATGTGTTCTCTTGCTGTGGATATCGAAATGTTGACGTTTTCAGATTTCTTAGCGTCTGTATAATCAATATCAAAAGAGGCTTTTTGCATTTCACATGTAGGGATAGGCGTTGTTGATGGTGTCTCAGCTATTTCATCCATATTTATGTTAGACTGTTTGACCAAGTCAGATATGTAAGTTGAAACAGTCATTTGTGATGAAATGCTTTTTGCTCGCTTTGGAAAGTCAACATCAGACCTGATTTTAATTTCCTTACTCACAAAATTGTCCGTTTGTGAAGTAGTTCTAACTGCAAATTTTGCTGTCGCTAGCTCACGATAGTTGTTCAGAGGCAGAATTCCAGCAACTTTGTACGTTTCCAGATTAGAGGCATGAGTAGGGACACCTAGAGCAATTTTAATACTTTTGCAGTCTAAGCTTTGTATCTTCTTTAATAAATATTTTGGTGCACTGAAAAACACTTCTTGCGCATAGGATAATTTAGATCGTACAAGTGCTGTTGACAGATGAATTAGTATGTTCGTATCCATTCCCCAAGGTAATCGGCTTATTATCTTTAGAAAATTTAGGGCTTTTCTTGCTTTTGTTGAAATATAATCAAAATGGACATTCCAGTTTAATTTCGATGTCATAAAGACTCCCAGAAATTTTACAACCTGTTTGTAATGTAACACTTCACCAAGCAATCTGAAAGTAGGCAAGTTACTTAAAGTACCACCAGAATTAAATAGCATCATGTTAGTTTTTTCCGCTGACAACGACAGACCATTTTCTAACATATAGTTTCCAAGATTATCAAGATCAGATTGATACAATTTCCTAATGTAATTCTGTGCTCTCTGTGGAGTTGTCTTTTTTAAAGTAATATTCATCCAAATACATATATCATCAGCATACTGTGCCAAAACAACACGATTTGAGAGTGCTTTAGGAAGATCCTGTATAAGGATATTAAATAAAAGCGGTGCTATCACTGAACCTTGTGGAATTCCCATATCAAGATGTCGTGAAGTAGAATAACTAGTTCCCACTCTTGCCTGAATAGTTCTATTGGCTAAAAAAGTCTTAATGTAATCATACATATTGCCAGATAAACCAATAGATTTCAGCTTGTACAATAAACGCGTATGCCAAACTTGATCGTAAGCTTTTTTCACATCAAAAAATGTAGCTAAAAGACTTTTTCTGCGGGCAAACTCTTTCTTGATGTGAGTGGTAAGTTTAACCAGGTGCTCAACTGTAGATCTCCCTTTTCTAAAACCAGCCTGATTTACTGGAATAACGTTATTTTTATCACAGTAATGTACAAGTCTGTTTAATACCAATTTTTCCAATAGTTTGCTCGTATGGGACGTTAAAGCAATAGGTCTGTAACTGTTTTTATTGTTTTTAGGCTTTCCTGCTTTTAATACTGGTATAACAACAGACGTTTGCCATAATTGTGGTATAGTTCCACCAGCCCAGCATTTCTGAAAAATTTTGTGTAAAAAAATAATATAGTTTTCTGGAAGATGTTTAATCATTTCAGTTGAAACTGCATCAACACCTACCGAACTCCTTTTGTTGCGCAGAGACAAGATAGTGTTTTTTAACTCTTCTAAGGTGATTGGAGAATTAAACCAGAGATCATTTTGAGGTATTGGATCAGTGTAGATAGGGTTGTTAGCTGCCATTTCCCTGTAGTGTTTGCAGGTAGGAGTCAAACCATCTACTTTACTATTTTGGGCAAAAAGTTCCACAAAAGTTTCAGCTTTGTCCATGTCGGAAAGAAATTTGTGACTTGTATCAATCATTATTGGACACCTAGGTAAGTTGGCTCCATTTTTCATTTGATTCATTTTTGTCCATACTTTATGGAAATCCTTGAAATCTGAAATTTCTTTTGTGCAGTATGATGCCCAGTAATTTTTCTTTGCTTCAGCGATGATTTTATTACACTGGGTGTTAGCTTTTTTCATTTCCATATGATCTTCAGGTTTCCTGCTTTTGATGTAGATTTTGTATTTCTCTTTTTTATACTGAACTGCTTGCTCACATACCTCCGTCCACCAAACATTACCCAAACGGTTATTAGACTTAAAAGTTTTGAGTTTCGGGATGGAAAGGTCTGCAGCAGCTAGAACTGACTCCTGGAATTTAGAAAACATAACGTCTACATTTTCACTTTCATAATGTGTGAAATCTCGAATAGAAAGAACAGTCTGAAACAAGGACCAATCAGCGCGTGTATAATTATATTTTGGTATAATATCAGGAATGCTGTCTTTCATCCTGATGTTTTCGTTAGTTAGTGTTATGAGGATAGGTAAGTGATCACTTCCTAAAGTATCTCTGTGAGTGTCCCAGGTACAGCAGGGTACTAATTCTGGTGAGATTAAAGACAGATCGATGGCTGTTGCCCGATGTTTGGAAATATCAGGAATTCTAGTGACACTCCCATCATTCAAAAGGTAAAGCGAACTGTCAACTATATTTTCTACTAAACGATTGCTTGTCACAGTACAGCAATCTTTTTCCCAAAACGGGGAGTGGGAATTAAAGTCTCCACCTATTAGCCATTTACCGTGCAGCAGATCCGGAATCGTGCGCAGCCATTCTGTGTTGTGGTCATTTGGACCTGTTGGCAGGTAGACTGACAAAACGTTCAGGATAAAAGAATTACTGAATTGTACTGTAGCGGCACAAGCGTGTAAGTCTTCAGTTGACGTTAAAACTGGGGAAGTAAATATGTGATATTGTAACTCTTTAAGTATGTATATCGCAGTGGCTACTTTCTTCCCGGGATTCCCATAGGCATACACTGGTGGATAATAGTAATTTTGGAAATTGGGAAGTTTGGTTGGTATAACATTAAGCGACTGCAGAATCAAGACTTCACACTGATTTGAGGCAAGGAAATGTTCCAGGTATGCTGAATTGGTGGAAATAGACCTACAATTCCACTGTAAAAAATTGATTTTCATAGTCGGCTAATCCCTTATTTTCAATTAACGGTGATTTGTTTGAAAATCACGTATATTTGGTTTTCCGTGTACGAGGAAAATGGGGAGGGGGGGGGGGGGGAATGATTACTTTTACTACAAAGTAAAGGTAGAAACAAAAAATGAGTAAAACTATGGAGAAAAGAAGTCCTACTAATCAAGATAAGACTTTTGATCTAGAACAGAAATAAATTATAAATAAATTAAATAATAGTATACACGCCTTCAAATGTACAGAGATTATAGTCTGAGTCCTGACTGACTAATTCCTAGCGTTTATACACTTTCACCAAGAGAACTGTCAGAGATGACGAGGAAAAAGTCCTGTGACATGAAACGTTGGTCACTGTAGATCTACTACTATTCATTCAAAACATGTTGTATGACAGCCACCACGGTTCATAGCTGTCAAAATAGGGGAACGGTCCTCGGGAGAATCTAGAGGCGTGTGGCCGTGAAGGTCGTGATCCTCCTGGTCTTCTAGGCGTCTCCCAAAATAGATCCCGAATGTGTCTTCCCAGGTTCCCCGCTATCACGCTGCTTCCTCTGGCGGTGGGGTGAATATTGTCCTGTAGAAACTGCTGGTTAGTTCGAAGGTTATCATGGGAGACAAATGAAAGATTTTTTATGTTAACAAGTTCAGCAGATAAAAAGGCGTTAAACAAATTCCGCCGAACTTCCATACGTGACTGTCGTGTGTGTGTGTGTGTGTGTGTGTGTGTGTGTGTGTGTGTGTGTGTGTGTGTGTGTGTGTGTGTGTGTGTGTGTGTGTGTGTGTGTGTGCGCGCTTTTCTTTCATTTAGCAGCATTTTAAAATGGTGATAAACACATCCTTTACTAAAGAAATCTTATCTTTAACATGAAAACCGTTAATATTGTACAGTTGTGGTTTTTGTACTAATCAAAGTGTGGAGTGTGATTGTATACAACAGCAGCTGCCAAATGATCAGTATTTTGTGTGTGTGTTTGTGTGTCCAAATATTATGAATCTCTGTGCCAGGTGGCGCACGTTGATGTATTAATCTGTGATCAAAGCAGCAAAGAAATATAATGCAATCATGAAACTGATTGATGTGATTTTAGTTTTAGTTCTGATTTATTGATGAACTAACTCTACTAGAACTGAATATTTTGATATGATGTAAGAAATTTGACAGTTGTTTTTTTGTTTGTGTGTGTAAACAATTTGTGCAAACTGTGTTTGTATTGCACCTGTAATGCTAAGCAGTTATATTGTAAAGAAATCTTGGTGGTGGTTGAATTACTGGTTTTGTTTAACACTGACTTTGTATAAGGACTGTTTTGGATGTACGTGCATATATACATCCATGTGTGCGTTTGTGTGTGCAATAGAATATAGTACAAACTTGAATAAAACAAAACAAATGGACGGCTCTACCTGTAGCTTGCCCTAGAAGAAGGCATTACAGTCATGTAGATGAATATTGCTCTGGGATTGCTCATGTAGGCTTACACTGCTTTCAGGGAATATCCTTTTTCTTTTTTTTTAAAACTTTTAAAATTCTACCTTATTATTATTATTATTCTATTTTTGTTACAATGTTATTTTATTAAAGCGGTAAATTCAGTAACCAACCTAAGCAGGTTTACTAAGTCAAAGATACGACAAACCATGACATATTGTTATACATACATAGCAGGATAATCATAGTTCAGATGTAATATTCATATACGAACATCAGTGCTTATGGAAAAGAGACAGAGATAGTGATGTCAGTTAAATGATAAAAAGTAATTGTGCTTGTTGTGGATTGTTTCAATTATATTCTCTTACGTGAAATGTGGCTGTTACCTGCTATGTATTTGAAGGTAGCTGATGTGTGTTTCAAAGGTACTTTTAACTGGCAACAAATGTACCTGGGATTTTACTCTGTACTGTGAATCTCTGTTTTACCTGTGGTATGAATTTATAACTGTCTAACCCAGCATCTTGTTATCGTTGTTGTTAAAAGTCTTGTGATAGCATTCAGTCAGTAAAAGTATTGATAGCATTCAGTCTGTAAAAGTATTGATAGCATTCAGTCCGTAAAAGTATTGTGATAGCATTGTCTGTAAAAGTATTGTGATAGCATTCAGGCTGTAAAAGTATTGTGATAACATTCAGGCTGTAAAAAGTATTGATAGCATTCAGTCTGTAAAAGTATTGTGATAGCATTCAGGCTGTAAAAGTATTGATAGCATTCAGTCTGTAAAAGTATTGTATAATAATAATAATAATATATTTTATTTATATAGCGCAAAATCTTGATAAAATCAAATCTAAGCGCTAGATTGTGATAGCATTCAGTCTGTAAAAGTATTGTGATAGCATTCAGTCAGTAAAAGTATTGTGATAGCATTCAGTCAGTAAAAGTATTGTGATAGCATTCAGGCTGTAAAAGTATTGTGATAGCATTCAGGCTGTAAAAGTAAGTATTGATAGCATTCAGGCTGTAAAAGTATTGATAGCATTCAGGCTGTAAAAGTATTGATAGCATTCCGGCTGTAAAAGTATTGCGATAGCATTGAAGCTGTAAAAGTATTGTGATAGCATTCAGGCTGTAAAAGTATTGTGATAGCATTCAGTCTGTAAAAGTATTGTGATAGCATTCAGTCAGTAAAAGTATTGTGATAGCATTCAGTCTGTAAAAGTATTGTGATAGCATTCAGGCTGTAAAAGTATTGTGATAGCATTCAGGCTGTAAAAGTATTGTGATAGCATTCAGGCTGTAAAAGTATTGATAGCATTCCGGCTGTAAAAGTATTGCGATAGCATTGAAGCTGTAAAAGTATTGTGATAGCATTCAGGCTGTAAAAGTATTGTGATAGCATTCAGTCAGTAAAATATATTGTAATAGCATTCAGTCTGAATTCATGATGTGTAAAATTACTGAACACAAAACATGAGATGTTGGCTTTGTAAATTAATGGCTTCTCAATTTATAAGCAGAAATGTTGGCCATTTTAGTCGTTGATTAGAATTACATGCTCAGAACTGACTGAAGGTCAAGGCATCATAAGGTCTAGTCAATGAAGGTCAAGGCATCATAAGGTCCAGTCAATGAAGGTCAAGGCATCATAAAGTCCAGTCAATGAAGGTCAAGGCATCACAAGGTCCAGTGAAACTGAAGGAGAACATGAAAACAGTGAAGTAAACGTTGATTATGATTTATTGCTGGTGCTAGCAGTAGTAATGTAGACAGGAAAAACTGTCTCTTCATGATATTTGAAGCAGCTTTATACCTTTTAGGCCTGATAATGCTGGAGACAGCACACTTTTGATTTTTCTTTAGAATTGTTGTAGTGCACATTGAGTATAAATCTGAGTCCATATGACGCTAAGTAATACCAATAGACTTAGACTTGTAAAAGTCATTCAGAATCGTAGCATCAGTTAGAGTTCAGTTTTTGCAACTTTTTCTTCATCCAAGTGTCCTTTACACATTATGCTGGCTATTTTTACTCTGTTGTTCGACATTTTTAAGAGAACAAAAAAAAGTCGTACGTATTTTGAAATATTCCAGCTCTGTTCAGGAATTGTGATTTGACTTGTTTCAGCATCTGCCAGATTGAGATGTTGATAAGGTTGTTGATTCCCGAGTTCACAAGATGTCATTGTAAAATTTTCTTTGTTTATTTGAAAGCAAGATCTGTGATACATGTGTACAATTAAATATAGATTTAACAGTGATGGTGATTTGTCTTTGTCAAGATTTGATCATAAATGTGCATTTAACTTTCATGAACATAATTACCTGTATCAACCTCTTAATGAACATAAGTACCTGTATCAACCTCCAGTATGTTTCCAAGCAAGCAGTGGCAGCACAGGTACATTGCTTACACATGCTGATACAACATTATTATCTTTACAGTGTCAAACAAGTCATCACCAGATGACAGAAAATGTGCCGGTTACTGGTCGTTGTGACTCAGTGCAGAGCAGGGCAACGCATACCACAGTGCACATCCAGCCATCATGGCTGTGGTAAACGCAATAGACTGATAACTGGGATGTTGAGGATTCAAATTTCCATCAGTTCATATCACTGTGGAGGTTTTCCACCCCAAACGTCTCCTATCCACAGTTAACTCTTTGACGACGGGCTACTTTGATCGAAGTAACAGCTGAGCTCTCACTGAGGACGGGCTACTTCAATCATATTAACAGACAGTCTAGGGTATATTACTCCCTCTACTTTTGTTATGCTAATGATTTAGTAGTTGGCAGTTGCTTCCCTTGTGGAGGGAACTTCCGTTGAACGCTTCAGCTACGTTTTGCCGGTTTCTTTGTCTAAAATCGATGGATAAGTTCACTTGCACCCGGTTCTCAGTGATTTCACTGTGGCAGCCCTAGGCCAGGAGAGCTCAGCTGTGGCAAGTGCAGTCACAATAGAGTTAACTCTTTCCCTACGGAGCGCACCTATACTTGCGCTGACTGATTGCTCCGTTCCCTACGGCGCGCACCTACATGTGCACTGTACGTTTGAAAAATTCTTGTAGTCAAACCCTCGCCCTTTAAGTGACAAAACTTATTTCAGACTACAGTGGAATGATCCCACCATAGCATAACGCCATCATTTAATAATTCAAACCCTGTTCACAGACATTTTTTGTTCTTAAAACAGAGTATCCCTCGCTGGGTTATTCCGACCTGGTCTTGTCGAGCACATTTCGTATCAACACAGGCGCTTGACTCTGTGCATCTCCCTCCCCGAGTGCTGTTTACCCTATAGACATTTATGATATTTTGGAAAATGATGATGAGGACGACATGATGATTATGTTGTGTGTGTGTGTGTGTGTGTGTGTGTGTGTGGTGTGTGTGTGTGTGTGTTTTTTTGTGCACGAGTTTGGTTTATATCCCTGCCTCTGTGTACATGTGTATATTTACGCGCCTGTAACATACACATGTACCTACACACATACACATATGTCTGCATAAAACTAGGTTTAGATCATATATTTCACGGAGATTGCATCTCCCACCACCTCCCACTGCCCTCTCTGTCTCTCTCTCTGTCTGTCTCTCTCTCTCTGTCTCTCTCTTGCCCACCCCCCTCTTTGTCACATCATCCCTATTTTATCATCGAATGATCTGTACTTTCAACGTTTCTCGATCGGTCGTCAACATGTCTTTCCGTCTCACCCCAGTACAAGTAAAGTGGACAGGCATGGTGATCCATGTCAGTTTGAAGAGGCACTTCACAGCTCTGTTAGTAGGTTGATGTTTCATCATTCTAACGCGTGTTTGCTAGCTCATGGCATTCCTGGGACTAAAGCGATCCGTATCTAAGTCAGGCCTACTTGATTAGTTGTGCCAAAAATCAGCCCAGTCTCAATTTGCTGGGACACTTAGTTTGGAGGAAACATCTTTCCTGATTATCCCCTCTGTGGCTGTGACCAGATTAAACACTTCAAGCGTCTGTCCAGGTCTGATGTTTGCCATCTGTTGGCTAACAGGAACCTGTTGTCTCTATCTTTGTCTGCTACAGGCATGTAAAAAATGAAAGAAAAGGAGAGAGAGAGAGAGAGAGAGAGAGAGAGAGAGAGAGAGAGAGAGAGAGAGAGAGATTGTGGTTTTTCTTTTTCGTGTGCCTGTGCTTGCTCTGTCTGTTCTGTGCTACCAAAGAATTACAGTTCTGACTTGGACTTCGTGATAACTTTTCCAATTACGTGTGTTTGTCAAGATCAACAAGTGGTGTGTGAAAATGAGAACCACTGCTTTTGGTTATACATACATGTACTGCATATATGCATAGGACCTGACTGTTCTGGAGAACTTACTTGTGCTGAGCGATTGATCGAAAGATGCTATGTGATTCGTTTTCAATTGGAAGCCAAATTCTGTCAACTTCCGTTGAAATGGATTGCTGCTGACAGCGAAATGCACTATAGATGTAACTGTATAAGGTGAGTGCTGTTTAGGTGTCAATTTGTTGAAATATTACAACTAAATAGTGATCATCAAACTTTGGATTTTTTTTTTTCGTTTTAGTTACCTGATGTATGCGTACAATGTCTCGCTGTGGAATCTCCGAGTGTTGAAAGTACGTTCATTTAAAAGTCGTTAAATTTTCCTTTTCAAACATACCAACACTGGTCAAAAACATGTAAAATAAATTAGAAAGATGCCCAAATCTTTACGTTGGCAGGGAATCACTGCGGCCAGCTGCTTCCGTAAGGGGGGAAAAGCTGCCTAGCAGCCATACGTAGGGATAGTGTTAAACATTCTATGGCTTGAAAAGTAAGACTGGTACCACCAAGTTTTGTCTCATCCAGTTTTATGGATGCAACATGAGGATGTTGCTCATATTTCTCGACCCACATTGTAGGTGTCTGTTTTTTTTATCTGACAGGCACTACAATGTGTTTTAACCCTTTGACTCCTGCTCCCTGTTCACCAGCATCCTGTATTGTCAACCATGCTAGCACAGCAAAAACTTAAACCTTTTAACTCCCTCCCCTTATCTACCAGCTTCCCATAGGAAGCTGGTGGATAGGGTGAGGGAATGAAAAGATCAAGTTTGGCAGTCGGTGGATAGGGTGTGAGAGTCAAAGGGTTAAACAGAACCATAAAGCACTGGCATGCAGTCTCAATCCCAAATGGAACTTTTTAGCATCATCCCTATCGTATGCGTTTTCATATAGCATGTTACCACATGAAAAATTGTCCCAGATGCTGTGGCTCTTTGTGCCCTCCTTCTGTGGTGGCCATATACTTTCTGTGGGTTTGGGAGGTGTGGTAAAGTGCCAAATGGATGGTTGCAAAACACAGAAGTACTGCAGAAAATCGGGCAGCAAAACAAAACAAATCAAACAACAAAACCAAACAAGAAAACAAAACAAAAAAAAATCCCCGCAGACCACAAGCTGAGAGTAATACCAAAGGAAATAAGAGGGAAGCAGGGAGAATTTAAAATATCAACTAAGTAACATAACTCTTGAGAGTCACGGAGTTATCTCCCATGTAGAATTTCTCAAACCCAACAGTTTGCGCTACCCATTCAGCTAGCATAGACGCCGCCACAAAGCATAAAGTGGTAAGCTCAGAACATTCAGAATAACATAGCTCTTGAGAGTCACGGAGTTATCTCCCATGTAGAATTTCTCAAACCCAACACAGTTTGCGCTACCCATTCAGCTAGCATAGACGCAGCCACAAAGCATAAAGTGGTAAGCTCACAACATTCCTTAGAGACTGGTTAACATCTACATCAGGCCAGATGACATCACATTTTGATCATTTTTGTTTTTGTTTTTATATAATGTCATTGGTTCCTGTATCGGGTGTGAAGCTAGAAAGATTTCTTTATTGGTTATTGGCCAATATCGTTCATACACAAAGCAACGCTCATCACATGCTTCACGCCAGTATTACATGCAAGTCCAAGCAACATTCACACAGAACAAATCACAACTCGGAAATTACATATAAGAAATTGGTTTTATTACTTATAACAAATTAGAGATAGACGTATGTTTTATGACAGCCTTTACTAACCAAAAACAAACAAATAAACAAAGAATTACACAATCAAGCAGCAAATTACATACATGATGAGAAAAGAAAATTCACATTTGTCTTCAAAGCTTGACAGATTTCCACTACAGCTTCTATCATCGGTAGTACGTTATAATAGGAAACAGTAATTTTGTTGTTAAAACAAAACACAAGTTGATATCCACATTGTCATGGTGTCCATGGTCAAAAGTAGAACTAAACTTGGTATAACATGATAATATTGTTTCAATCTAAAAAATGTAAATACCTTGCAAAATTATTTCAGCTGACAGATTTCTCCTGTAGTTAAAAATAAAAATCAACATTTTCTGTTATTCACACTGTTATTTCCTGCAATATGAAACTAAGTCTACCTCCACCGATGTAATATTTGAAAAAAGATGTTTGATTTATTCAAGGGAGTTGGCTTTCAGTTACAACTGTCTATCATTTTTACCCAGAAATTTGAATGAGACAGTAACTGATGACAAACATGCAAAGCAATGACAGATCAAATGTAAATACAAAATACAGAAAAACAAGAACAGATACTGGCACACACAAAAGTATTCCAACTATTTTCACTGAACGCTACAATGTAACTGTCAACAGCTCCTTGACTACAAGAACAAACAAGTGTGACCATTTTCAGTATCATAA
>JAPXFY010006701.1:10000-12190 GCA_030674185.1 Monoplex corrugatus | reverse complement strand
GTTTAACAAATAATTAAAAAAATCGCACCATAAAAAACGTCATTTCTTCATGGGGAGCGGGCCTGGGGAACCCGGGAAACCCTTTTGTGTGTTTGTAAAATATTGAAAAAAAATTCAATCATGCGTGTATGCATATAACGGTATCCGGGACGAAATTATCCTCAATGCTATATAGCATTGCAACTCAGTGGCTGGTTTAGGGAACCGGGGGAAAAAACACCCAGCATGCACGCCCACCAAAGATGCAGACTGTGTAACAACATAGCGGAATGTGGTCAGCTCCCCTGACAACTGAATTCTCCGGCTCCACTGAAAAATCTGATTACAGGTAAAGTTCTTTAGTCTGGTGAATTTGGAGATTAGCGAAATATAAAAAAAAAAAACGTAACGTATATCAAAATGAGCACTAACTTAACAAAAAAATACGGGTACATATTTGCAGCAATCGAAAAATGGGATTTTCATTGTAATAGTTGTTGATTTTTCAATTGTTACTGTCAAGTTGTTTTTTGTCTTTTCAATTGCTTTGTCATAGTTTTGATTTTTTCGATTGTTAATGTCGTGGGGTTTTGTCGTTGATTTTCGATTTGTTTTATCATAGTTGTGCTGATTTTTTTCGATTGTTCTTGTCTAGTTGTTGTTGAATTTTCGATTTTATCGGTCTTTTTGTTTTTGATTTTTGGGATTTTTTTATGGCGGGGAGTTGTTGTTGTTTGTTTTATATCTACCCCCAAAATGGTTAACGCCTTAAAGAAAAAAAAAATCAGTTCAGAAAAAATTGTCGGGAGTTGTTGACTGCAGGGAAGATAACAGATGATGGGCAAAATTGCCTTTGGTTTAACAATAATTGAAAATCGCACCATAATAACGTCATTTCTTCATCAGACGCAGGCCTGAGAATTCCGGAACCTTGTGTGTTTGTCAACTATTGAAAATAAATCAATCATGGCGTGTATGCATATAACGTGTATCCTGACGAAACTTATCCTCAATGCTATATAGCATTGCAACTCTGATAATCCTGGATTATATCCGAAGTCTCTTGTCAGAATCATGCGTTTGTCTTCTCTAATCATTGTGTAATTAATACGCCACTTTTTGTGTGGACAACCTTGACATATTCCCCCACAGTTGGTCAGTAATTATCTGGGAGAGATAATGAGATACTGACGTAACTTTATCTTAATCTGACCAATCAAAGTAAGCTTTTTTGGGAGCCAATGGAAATGAAAGCGTACGGAATTTTCTATCGAATACAGAGACAGAGAGTGAGAGAGAGAGAGCGAGAGAGAGAGAGAGAGAGAGACAGACAGACAGACAGACAGACACAGACACAGAGAGAGACAGTGAAGAGACGGGAGACAAGGATATATATACAAATATAATATATATATATATATATATATATATACACATGTGTGCGTGTCTGTGTGTGTGTGTGTGTGGTGTGTGTATAAGAGAGAGAGAGAAAAGAGAGAAAAGAGAGAGAGACAGAGAAAGAGAGAAAGAGGGAGAGAGAGAAAGAGAGAGAGAAAGAACGAGAAGAGAAAGAGAGAGAGAGAAAGAGAGAGAGAGAAAAACAGAGGGGAGAGGAAAGAGAGAGAAAAAGAGAAGAGAGAGAGAGAGAGAGAGGAGAGAGGGGGAACATTTGCCCATTTGAAACCTTTTCTGTGGAATAATCCTCCCCCTCGTTAGGAGTTTACAGTTTGTTCAGGAAGAATTCATCGGGCCCGGCCAATTCCATATGGCCTCCACCCAAATCTGCCAACAAATTATCTGGCAGACTCCCCAGCCTGAGCAAAACCCTATCCCACTGGCAAGGTCTTAAGTTGGGGATGTTTGGGGGGGATGGGAGGATTACTTTTGAAACGCTAAGCTAACACCACCAGAATGATGCACACAATCAGATGGATCATGATAATATAGAAGCGATAATGTTATCAGTTGTGAGGCGTGGACAGTCAACAAGCAAAGCCAGAAAAGATTGAGGCAGCCGAGATGTGGTTTCTAAGAAGAACGGTTGACAGTTCCATGGACAGCAATATAAAACAAACGAGGACAGTCTTGATGGAGGCAGACACAAGATCATCCATACGGAAGATTAGGAAAAGACAGGCAACTTTATGGGCCATTTTATGAGGAAAGGTGTTTAGAGCACCTGGCCACAAAAGGAAAGCTGGATAGAAAGAA
>JAPXFY010006701.1:0-2500 GCA_030674185.1 Monoplex corrugatus | reverse complement strand
GTACATTGTTTGTGTCCTTTTTCTTCAGTGCAAAGGGCATTCTCTTACTTGGGACTATTTTGTGCTGTGTAAATGGAATTATAATTGGTGTCGTGTATGTGTGTGGTTTGTTTTTTCTTTCAAAGGTTTTCTACTTAATTTGGCATCTTCACTGCTTAGCCAGTCGCCGTGGTGTATTGGTTAGCGCAACGGACTACCGATTGGAAGGTTGCAGGTTCGAATCCCCATACAGTCCCCTTCAAAAAAATCATTGTGGTGATTTTTCGGCTCTAACCGGCTACCTACCCAGAGCTGCGCGTGCTATGGGCTCATTGAGAAGACTGTGGACCACACAGTCGAGTCTCACCCCCATCCACGGATGCGTCATGGAGGGTGTTGCTCAAATCTTCTGACCAGCACTGCAGGTGTCTGTATCTCTCGGGCCTGGTTGATGCCAGGTTATATTATGATAGTAAGCGTAGAGTACAGCCCTGTACGCAGTCTCAATCCTAGATGGAAACTCCATAGCATCATGATTTATCATCCTCATCGACATCACCATCATCATCGCATCGTAGAAAACAGTGCCAGCTTCTGTGGCCATTAAAGTGGAGTAGAAAATGGGACGGAAAAAAGAAGGTGAGCACAAATTTAACCTCCCAAAGTGCTATGATCCTAAAATAAAATAAAGAAATCTTCACTGCTTACAATATTGTTATGTATGTTTTGCGCGTCTTATATCTTGTACATATGTCAACAACGCGTTTTTCTTACATGTATGAACTGAGGGAAAGCTGGAGGAAAAGAGAGTACCAGCGAAAAAATATTGGACGGACTTGCAGAATGGCTGAAGAAAGAGAGGGTGGAAGAAGTGCTTGCGGCAACAAGGGATAGAAACAGATGGAAGGCCATGATCCCCAAAGCCATGTGGCAAGGCACTTGATGGTGATGATGATGATGATGATGATGATGATGATGATGATGATGATGATGATGATGTATGAACTGATATAATTTTCTGTTACCGCAATGTTCGTGGATGTCTGTTTACTGTGAAGCAAAAAAAAGAAATTATTCCAAAAAAAGTTGTGTATACTCGTTTCTTTGTTGTCCTTTGTGCACGCTTGACAAGGGCCAATAGTTGTCTGAACACAAGCACCTGTCTTGTTTTCTGAGTTAAACACACGTTCAAGTTCTATTTTCGCGTGGTGTCTGGTCTCTCTTCAAGTTGCTAATAGATTTTGGCCGATTGCTGGTAGCATAGACACAGTTCAACGCCTCTTGCCTCACAATAGCTCATTAGGGCGTTCAGCCACGTCCGCGTAAGAGCACAGGCAAGGCTGCCAATAACATGATCAACGAGTTTAGCAGTCGTGGCATGGGAAGCCAAAACTGTGGATTATAATTGCAGCTGTTATGCAGACATGCAGCTTGAAGTGAGAAAAAAAACCAAAATCAACAAAACCAGTAAAAACAAGAGATGAAGGCAGGCAATCATAGCAGAAATGAACATTTTTGTTTGTTTGTTTGTTTGTGTGTTTTTCTTTTGTTTTGTTTTTTGTCTTGTGTTGATGAGGGAATAGAGTTGGCAAGTGAAAGTGTTCTTTATGTCACAATGGTTTAAACTATGCTGTGATCATCCTTTGATTATAACTGATTCTACTTTACGTGGCATCATTATCACCCATCATCATCATTATCACATTATTCGGTGTCACCATCATCAGTATCATCATCAGTATCATCATCATTTATCCCCATCAGCATTATCACCATCATGAGTATCAGTATCACGGTCATTATCGCCATCATCACTATCACCATCTTCAGTATCATTATCAGTATCATCATCTTTATCACCATCAGTATCATCGGCATCATGATTATCACCATCATCATCATCATCATCATCATCAGGTGCCTTGCCACATGGCGTTGGCGATTAGGGCTTCCATCTGTCTCTATCACTTGTTGCCTCAAGCATCTCTTCCACCCTCCTTGTCTTCAGTCACTCTGCAAGTCCGTCTAGTATCTTTTCCCTGGGTCTAACCGGAGCCCGGTATCACCATCACCATCATTATTACCACTATCATCAGTATCACCTTCATGCGTATCACAATCGGTATTATCATCATTATCACTATCACCATCACCATTATCGATCACCATCCTCAGTATCACCACCTCCATCATCACCATCATCATTATCGATCACCATCCTCAGTATCACCACCACCATCATCACCATCATGATTATCACCATCATCAGTATCACCATCACCATCGCTATCACCATTCATTGTCACCATAACTACCATCATCAGTATCACCATCACCATTTTCCCCACCGTCACCATCTGGAAAAAGGCCACCTACGCTTTGCTAATAGTGCATGCCATCTCCAACCCGGTGTATGTCACAGGTGGCTGGCGACAGATGGCATGTTATGGCCTTCAGAAGTGAAGGTTAGCTGTGAAATATGCCAGGCTTTACCTGGACAAATAAACAACCCCCCACCAAC
>JAPXFY010006700.1:0-7500 GCA_030674185.1 Monoplex corrugatus | reverse complement strand
AACGAATAATGTCTGAACGGATGGGCACTTACCCCCTCCACCTCTCCACCCTCACCCCAAGTAACCTTCAAGGACCCATCATGTTATTTGTTTCTTTGACATTGTTTATCAGATCATCAGCGTGTCTATAGTTATTCAGCGTAATACCCATCACGTGAACGATAATAAAATGCAAAAAATATTTTTGTAATCGTCACTTTTGTTTAAAGCCCAGCCGACTGTGTAGAGCCATATCAGGGTTACAACCTTTCAAAACATACACAATACTTCAATAGAAAAAAAAGAAAAGAAAATTAAGTACACATGTCAATGCATTCGCGCACATAATCTAAGGAATTGCCCCTGGCGTTTACTATCCCGTCCAATTTATCATACAGGGGATTTAAAATACAGACCTGAATACAAATTTAAACCTAACTAAGGACACTAAGACATATATAAAGACGGACTAAAATACCTAAAATTGCTTCCCCATATCTCACTTCTCTACAGCCCAAAATGCACTTGTTTTTATTGTTATTTTTTGTTTAACCCCAGCCGACTGCGTAGAGCCATATCAGGGCTATAACGATTTCAAAACATGCACAATACTTCAACAGGATAAAAAAAAACACGAAAAGAAAATTAAGCACACATATCGATGCTTCCGCGCACATAATCTAAGGACATGCCCCTGGCGTTGACCACTCTGATCAATTTATCACATGAAGGGTTTAAAAGAATACATGAATACTAATTAAAACATAACTAATGACACTGTCATATGTTTACACAAAAAGGGTCTACATTACCTAAAATTGCTTTCGCAAATCATATTTCCTTGGAACTGAAAATGCGCTCATATACATGCACCCAGTTATCAGTCCTAAGAAAAAGTACGTAGGGCTTTATTGAACACATACAGGTGAATGGACCAGCAAGGTAGACGACAATGATAGGAAGAGATGACAGAAAGCAAAGGAACAATGCAGAACTAAAGACAGTGACAGAAAAGAGGAAATTTCTAGCTCAGAATTTCCAGAAGGTGGGGGATACTATTTATACTGAAAGAGCCCGGGGCGGATGCAAAATAAAATAAACTTGAAATATACTTCAAAGTAGCATTGCTACATTTGAAGTTTTTGCCATTTTCTGTATCTCTTGAGCCTGCCTATCGTTAGGATTTATTATGAAAGGAAGCACGAAGTACAGCCCTGTCACGCGGCCTCATCCAAGAAGGTAACTCCAGAGCATCATGAACATCATCCACATCGTCGTCGTCGTCGTCATCATCACCATCATCGCCGTCGTCGTCGTCATCATCATCATCATCATCATCACCATCATCATCATCATCATCACTACCATCATCATCATCACCATCATCATCATCATCATCACCACCATCATCACCACTGCGGTGTTGGTGAGAGCAATTCAGCAACTCCCTAACTGACGCATCTATGAGGTAGCTGAGACTCGAATGCGTGGTCAGGTTCTTCACAATGAACTCCAGAGCACGCTCAACCCTGGGTAGGAGCCAGCTGAGGCAAAAGAATGTCCACAACAATTCTGACAGACCTGAAGGCATTCAAACCCACAACCCTCCAGTCTTTAGTCAGGGGACGATAGTAAAGTGGGTAATTGTTGGACTTGTAATCGGAAGGTCCTCGGTTTGAGTCGCCTAGACACCTCTGCCTTGTGAGTGAAGGGTGGAGATTTATTACGATCTCCCAGGTCAACATGTGCCAGTGCCTACAACCCCCACCCCACCCCCCCCCCCGCCCTCCCATCGCATGCAGTGTATCAAATACGCACGTTAAAGATAGAACAAGACTGAAGCAGCCAAAGTGTGGCTTCTAAGAAGAATGTTAAGAGTTCCACGGACAGCAAAGGAAACAAACGAGACAGTCTTGAAGGAGGCAGACGCAAGAAGGTCATTGATAAAGAAGATTAGAAAAAGACAAGCAACATTTATAGGCCATTTTATGGGAAAGGGGAATTAAGCAGACGCAAGAAGGTCATTGATAAAGAAGATTAGAAAAAAGACAAGCAACATTTATAGGCCATTTTATGGGAAAGGGGAATTAGAGCACCTGGTCACAACAGGAAAGCCAGAGGGAAAGAGAACACCAGGTAGACCCAGGGACAAAATATGGGACGGACTTGCAGGGTGACTGGGGACAGAGAGGGCGGAAGATGTATTTGCAGCGACAAGGGATAGATGCACATGGAGGGCCATGATCGCCTACACCAAGCGCCAGGGCACATGATGATGATGATGACGACGTTAAAGATCCTGTAAGTCATGACAGTGGCTGGCTCACGGAAGCAGAAAAACACCTGGCATGCGCGCTTAGGAAAGAATGGAAACTGTTCCACAGCATAGCTGAACGTGTTCAGCCGGTCAAACAGCTTCAGTCCTCCATGTTCTACTAGAAAAAAGTTTGATTATGACTACTGCGCAGTGAGTCCAAACGAGTAGGAGAATATTGCTACACAAGCATGGACTTTTAATTTCCATGAAATCATTCTGTTGCTTTAACCTCTGCACCACACTAACAGATTTTGTTGTTGTTTTTGTTTCTATTTACGTTTTTTTGTGTGTGTGTTTGTTTTTGTTGGAAAATGTTTTCATGTCACTAGTGTGCGTGACAACCTGTCCATTCCAGCAAACACTCCCACAGGAAACGAAAAAAAGGTCACGAAAGCCGGCTTCAGACTTTTGAAGGAAACAAGTCTGAAAAGAGCAACGTAAAACACGTTCGTCATAATGAGCCTATCACATATAATGAACTTTAGGGAAAGAAAATCATTCTTTCAAACTGCCATCTGCATAACACCGTGACACTTTTTCTTTTTTTAAAATTCTTGATGATTCTGAATGGATGTTCACGCACGCTTGCGTGTTAAAGTTTCTCTCTCTCTCTCTCTCCTCTCTCCTCTCTCTCTCTCTCTCCTCTCTCTCTCTCTCTCTCTTCTCTCTCTGTCCCTCTCCTCCCTTCTCTTCTCTGTCTCTCTCTCCTCCCTCTCTCTCTCTCTTTCTCTCCCCCTCTCTCTCTCTCCCTTTCTCTCTTTCTATCTCTCTCTCCCCTTCTCTCTGTCTATCTGTCTATCTCTCTCCCTTCTCTCTGTCTGTCTATCTCTCTCCCTCTGTCTCTCTGTCTCTGTCTCTCTTTCTCTCTGTCTGTTTGACTATCTCTCTATATCTATATCTCTCTATATCTATATCTCTCTATATGTCTATCTCTCTATCTTTCTATCTATCTATCTATCTATCTATCTATCTATCTATCTATCTAACTGTATGTCTGTCTGCCTGTCTGCCTCTCTCTCTCTGTCTTTCCCCTCTGTGTGTGCCTCTCTCTGTCTGTCTGGCTGCTGGCTCTCTCTCTCCCCCTGTGTGTGTGTCTTTATCTGTCTCTCTGTCTCTCTTTCCCTCCCTCCTCTCCCTTTTTCTTCTAGTCTGTCTCTTACATATTTCCTTCTTACAAAACTGTGCATGACATGTGCTTCCTTTCATTAAAACAGGTCCAGTAAGGGAAAAGTCTAAATGTAAACAAACAGAGAAAGAGAGAGAGAGAGAGATGGAGGGAGGGAGGGAGAGAAGGAGATAGATTGTTGATAACAAACAGGCAAACATGAGAATAGAGGGTGTATTTTTTTCTGACCATTTTTTTTTTAGATTCCATATTTTTAGAGCGAGCATTTCACAAAAGTGCAATACTTTCAGATGATCTTTTTATGTTAAGCTTCCTTATGTGACAAATGTGCGTGACTTCTGCCATTCAGCAAAGAAGCTGACAATGGAAAAGCCTCAAAGGCCGAATACTGTAAGGAAAGAGGTGTGGATTGAGAACACGTAAAACCTTGTCAGCTTAATGGGCCCATCACATGTGAAGGCCTGGAGGAAATATCAAGTTACAGTGATCTTCGCTGATGTTGTGCCAGTTTTTCTCAGGTTTTACAAATCTTGACAATAATGAAATGCGGAAGTACACGCATGGTGGCGTGTTGATTTCTTCTTCTCTGTTTCTGTCTCTGTCTCTGTCTGTCTGTCTGTCTGTTTGTCTGTGTGTCTGATACTTCATTTAAGACACACACACAGACATACACAGACACACAGACACAGACACACAGACACAAACACACACAGACACACAGACACACAGACACAGACACAGACACAGAAACACACACACACACACTCACACACACACACACACACGCATACACACACGCACGCACGTACGCACGCACGCACGCACGCACACACACACACACACACACACACGCACACACACAGAGCCAACAGATTCTGACTTTTTTTTTCTTTCTCATTCCTTTTCTCTGTGTGCTCACTTTCTCTTTCACTCACTCTGTCTTGCTGTCTCTCACATGTGTGTGTGTGTGTGTGTGTGTGTGTGTGTGTGTGTGTGTGTGTGTGTGTGTGTGTGTGTGTGTGTGTGTGTGTGTGTGTGTGTTTGTGTGTGTGTGTGTGTGTGTGGTGTTTGTGTGTGTGTATGTGTTGTGGTGTGTGTGTGTGTGTGTGTGTGTGTGTGTATGTGTGTGTAACTGAAACTTCAGAAAGGCAAGGGAGATAATTGGGCTTCTAGGGGAAGAACCTTAGAAATAAACTTATCTTTCCAATATGCTTATGCCAGGCGTGTTGATCTCTGTCTCTCTGTCTCTGTCTCTTTCTGTCTCTCTCTGTCTGTCTCTTTCTTTGTGTCATTCTCTTTCTCTCACTGTCTGTCTCTGTTTCTTTGTCTCTCTGTCTCCATCTGTCTCTTTCTCTGTCTGTCTGTCTGGCTGGCTGGCTATCTGGCAATCTGTCTGTCTGTCTGTCTCTGTCTCTGTTTCTGTCTCTGTCTGTCTGTCTGTCTGTCTGTTTCTCTCTCTCTCTCTCTCTCTCTCTCTGTCTGTCTGTCTGTCTCTCTCTCTCTCTCTCTCTCTCCCTGTCTGTCCTGATATAAACCATTGCTAATTGGTCCAGGCCTGGGTTTTTTTTTCGCGAAGATAGCCTCCTTATTCGGCCACTAACTCCCCTATCTGAAGGCCATTCACCATCATTTCCCTGCTATCTGCACAGCTAGGGATGGTCTCCCCATTACACAATTGGAGTCAGCCTTTCCCAAAGACGAACAACCATCACTCGTCCTGATGAATTGGGGTCTGCCTTTCCCAGGAACAAACAGGCATCACTCGTCCTGATGAGTTGGGGTCTGCCTTTTCCAGGAACAAACAGGCATCACTCGTCCTGATGAGTTGGATTCTACCTTTCCCAGAGACAAACAGACATCACTCATCCTGATAAGTTGGAGTCTACATTTCCCAGAGATAAACAGGCGTCACTTATCCTGATCAGTTGGAGTCTACATTTCCCAGAGATAAACAGGCGTCACTCATCCTGATAAGTTGGATTCTACCTTTCCCAGAGATAAACAGGCGTCACTTATCCTGATCAGTTGGAGTCTACCTTTCCCAGAGATAAACAGGCGTCACTCATCCTGATAAGTTGGAGTCTACATTTCCCAGAGATAAACAGGCGTCACTCATCCTGATAAGTTGGATTCCATCTTTCCCAGAGACAAACAGACATCACTCATCCTGATGAGTTAGAGTCTACATTTCACAGAAACAAACATGCATCATTCATCCTGATGTGTTCGAGTCTGCCTGTCACAAACAGCTTTCACTCATCCTGATGAGTTGGAGTCTACTTTCACAGAAACAAACACCCTACACTCATCCTGATGAGTCAGAGTCTGCCTTTCCAAGAAACAGCCATCATTCGTCCTGATGAGTTGGAGTCTACTTTTGCCATAAACAAACACCCTACACTCATCCTGATGAGTCAGAGTCTGCCTTTCCAGAAGCAAACACATAACACTCATCCTAATGAGTTGTAGTCTGTCTTTCCCAGAAACAGACAGCCATCACTGGTACTGATGAGTTGGAGTCTACCTTCCCCAAAGACAAACAGCCAACCCTCATCCTGATGAATGGAGTCTACCTTTGTCAGAAACAAACAGCCAACGTTCATCTTCATGAAGGTCTCACACAGAGGTCGAAACGTAGACAACTACGAAAATCGGATTCTATTAGATATCATGGTCTTTGTATAAAGTAAAGCAAAATGGTTATTAACTCTGCGTCAGTTAAAAGATTGTATGTGTCTATTTGACCTTCTCTCCAGAATGTCACATCCAGTCACTTGATGAAACTGACACGTGTAGCTTCAAATGTCGTTTCTGTTAAACGTGACTAGATATTTGCATAAGTTATTGATCTAATTATGACTATAGAAAACGTGAACTATTGTTTGTGTTTTGTGGATGCTTTGACTTGTTTGAGGTGATCCTTTGATTGTTTGTTTCCTTCTTTCTTTCTTTCTTTCTTGCTTTCTTTCTTTCTTTCTTTCTTTCTTTCTTTTACCTGTATAGAGTTTATGAAAGATTTTGGTTTGTGTTTTAAATAGATGTGAGAATGATGTATATGTATCGTGAGAGTCCGGTATATGCATATTTTAATTTCTAAAATCTGATTAACAAAATAATATTCAATTGAAAGGAACATTTTAATTTTTAAATTTTGATTAACTAAAAATAAAAACAGTCAACTGAAGGGAATTGAACTCAGTGTTGGTGACATAATCTGCTGTCCAGAGGCCAGGCGCACTCCTGGAAAGTTCTGAAGAGTCAAATAGCAAGCGGAAATTGGGTCTAGTGGGATGAACGTAAAAAAAGCTTTCACAGTAATGGGCACATCACACATAATGTACCGTGGAAAAAAATGTCTTTCAAGCTGATAGTCATGAACATTAAAACTGTGACATTTCCGCCCCCTTCTTTTAGTCCTCATAGTTCTGTCTGGCAACTCACTTTATTTTGCATGCAGAGTTGTCCGTCTGTCTCTCTGTTTGTCTGTCTGTTTGTCTGTCTTTCTGTTTCTCTGTCTGTCTGTCTGTTTGTCTCTCCTCTCTCTCTCTCCCAAATTTTCCCCCTCCTCTCTCTTTCTCTCTCTCTCTCTCTCTCTCTCTCTGTCCCACCCCAATTCCCCCCTCTCTCTCTTTCTCTTTCTCTCTCTCTCTCTCTCTCTCTCTCTCTCTCTCTCTCTCTTTCTGAGTGAACGAGGAAACACGTATCGGAAAAAAAATGTTTGTATAACTGCTGTATAAAAAGAAGTGCGAGAAGAAAACAGACAAATAACTATATAATTACTGATAGCGAAAATGTATCATGCACACGCTTGTCGTAAAACTTATGTGTTAAACTTTAAGAACTTTTATATTGTGTTAAACTCACTTGTTTCTTTAGTGTGTGCGTGGCACCCACTGCCTTCTATCGAATCAGTCACGCAGGGGGGTGGGGGGTGGAGGGGAACTCTCACAAAGACTGGGCACGCTTGCTCAGCTGATCTAAGAATGTGTCTTTGCTTTGGCTAAGCAAACTTAGAAAAGACGAGCTTTGCGCCCGTTCACTCAGAATATAAGTTAGCGTTTGCTAACCAATTTCCTCC
>JAPXFY010006699.1:0-7500 GCA_030674185.1 Monoplex corrugatus | reverse complement strand
ATGGAATCTGACTTCCATAACATGCAATGTGGAATCTGACTTCCATAACATGCAATGTGGAATCTGACTTCCATAACATGAATGTGGACATCTGACTATCCATAACATGCAATGTAGAATCTGACTTCCATAACATGCAATGTGGAATCTGACTTCCATAACATGCAATGTCCTTATGTCAATTAAGCCTGAGAGGTAATGGACACCAATCGTCTTTGTCAGAAAATTTAAACAACACCCTCCATGACGCATCTCCAAAGTGGATGAAACACGATTATGTTGTCCCAGTCTTCACAAAAGAAAACTCAATTCTAGGTAGGATCCAGTCTATGTACTCACTTTTTATTGACAGGTATCAGTTGTCCATTGGCACAGACGTGGTAGGACTGAAGTATGGAGATGTCTGTGGGAATGGCACAGCCTGTCTCATCACTGCCATCGTCACAGTCACTGTGTCCATCACATACCAAAGCGTAATGAACTTGACCCCTTAGCGTGCAGTCAAACATTTGAAGTTATTGGGGGACCATGACTGACCTTTGTTGTTCTGGGGACAACGCTGAAACTGAAACACGAAAGAACCATCCATACAATTTTTTAGTCTGACGGTGATAGGCAAAGCTGTTGTGTTGTTGTACGTGCTGTTCAAAGGAAGCCTAATGGATGGTGGGGTCTTGGCTTTCATGTCAGTTGAGCTGACATTGTCTTTCATACAAAGAAAACCAACCACGGAAATGTTGTGGTCACATTCTGATCCATAAAACATTATTGCTGATACTTTTCCCTGTGAGAAGAAAAGTGCGAACTCGGAGTCTAACTGGATGCCTCGCTGTGGCAGCTGACCATGATTTATGATTCCTTGTCCCCATTGCCACATATGTCGATACTGTGACTCCATCTGTATTGAACTGCTGAAAATGGGTTTGTACGTCAAATTAACAGCCAGACACATAGCAGAAATACCTGTTCGAGCAATCACAGGTTCCAGCAATTTAGGTTCTACAGGCGCTGGTAGGACTGCTAGTTTACCACCAGACTGTGGGTCACAAGGCTGAGGCATGTCCTTTGTGGATGTGATGACGACTTGAAGACAGCGGTCATGATGGAGAAACCAGGGATGACCACAGGAGACAGACCTGTAGGGACAGTCAGCAGGTTCATCCTCTCCCCCTACACACTGCTGCACCTTGTCACACAGGATATAGGCAGGGATGGTGACAGAAGAACACTCATACAGATCATCGTCTGCAACCAGAGGAGCCACACGTGTAAACGTTGTGTGTGTGTCTGATAAAGCTGTGGGCATGAGATGCAGGGGATGAGTGGAGTAATTGAAGCTAAAACTGGACGGGGGTTCTCTACAGTGAAGAAAGGCCAGGGCATGGCTCTGACCCACACAGAAATGTCACTGTGAGGCAACAGCAGGACAGCAGTGGTCAGATCAGGATGACGAAACAGCAGTTGCTCCTCAATGTGACGACCTCCGGCATACACTTCCAGACGTTCATACCATTTGATGTTAAAGTCAGTGAAGTGCAGAACTATGCCCTGCCTGTCTAGGGCCGGCGTGATGTGCCAGGAAAGTTCGTGGATACACCAACAACTCTGGGCAGGTTCAGTCCACTGTACACGACCTTCAGGTTCTGTAAGGTGTGTGCTGTGGCTGTGGATCTGTGTCCAGTTACAATGAAAACAGCTGTCTATGTCGTCTTCTGGTTTGGAGCTTACAGCACTGTCCAACCTTCTGTTGTATCAGACTTTGTGGCAGTTGAAATGAGTTGCCTTGTACTTCTTAATCTATCAGATTCTGTGACGGTTACAAACAGTGGTTTTGTACCCATAAAACTGAATGCTTCAGACTTGCTGAAAGTTGAAGGAGGCAGACTTGTGCTGCTGTTTCTGATGACTACAGTAGGCTCAATTTCTCCATGTCCGTCTGTTGCCGCTGGTCCAGATCATCAGTCCAGGTTTGTGTCTTGCTAAATGCTGACACCTCACTGACCTGACCAGGCTGAACGTTGTCTGTTTTCTTAGAGTTCATTGTGGCTGCCGTGGCTCTTTCATTCTGAGTGTACACGTAGTCTGTGACTGACCACAGTATCACCATCACAAAGACTAAAACATAACAGCTTTTTCTGCCCACATTTTTCTGGTTCTGGTAGTGGAACAAGTGCTGTGTTTGCATATGGTCAGCATTGTGTTTCAGTCAGTAGAGGATCTGGTTCTGTCTGTTTAAAGTATGGTGAACATTCGAATGAGTTTGTCTGATAAGTATACTCCTAATTTTTCTGCAACATCACCAGGTTCTGTGGAAAGCAGAACGATCAAAATAAAACGATGAAACAATGATAATAGAAATTTTAATCTGACGCTGAACTTCAACAAGCATGCAAAGCATTTAAAAAGATGTTTTAAGAATGCATCCCTGATATCGAAACCTGGATGACCCAGAACATTTGGAAAAAAACAACAAAAAAAACAAAAGTGAAGCATTGATTTTCTCTGTTTTTGTTACACTGCCTCATTCCTTGTCCTCTTCCATTGCTGTTGGCTCTAACATCATCATCATCATCATCATCATCATCATCATCATCATCATCATCATGTGCCCTGCCACATGGTGTTGGCGATCATGGCCCTCCACACGGATCTATCCCTTGTCGCTGCAAGTACATCTCCCAACCTGTTCTGTCCTCAGCCACCCTGCAAGTCCGTCCAACATTTTCTCCTTGGGTCTACCTGGCGCTCTTTTTTCCCTCCAGCTTTCCTGTTGTGACTAGGTGCTCTAATTTCTCTTTCCTCATAAACTATCCTATATATGATGCTTGCCTTTTCCTTAATATTTTTCGTTAATGTTTTTCATGTGTCTGCCTCTTTCAAGACTGTCTCGTTTGTTTAACGTCAAAAGCCTGTCTCGTTTGTTTAACTCAAAAGACTGTCTCGTTTGTTTAACGTCAAAAGACTGTCTCGTTTGTTAACGTCAAAAGACTGTCTCGTTTGTTTAATGTCAAAAGACTGTCTCGTTTGTTTAACGTCAAAAGACTGTCTCGTTTGTTAACGTCAAAAGACTGTCTCGTTTGTTTTATTTCAAGTCAAAAGACTGTCTTGTTTGCTTAACATCATGTCTTTCTCTAACACTGCAAGAAATATTGGCTTTGTCATGGACTTCTCCCTTTCTATACAACAACAGGTTTCGCACGTTAGACAGATGTGCTACAGTAAGATTTAGTGTCAATTACGAAAGTCCACCAGATATACCACTGTAAGATTTAGTGTCAATTCAGTTTGTCAATATAATGTCTCTGAGCTCAGACTGAAGTCCGTGTGCACTGTATTCTATACAACAACAGGTATATCAGTTGTGCTACTGTGAGATTTAGTGTCAGCTCAGTTTGTCAATATGATGTCTTTGAGTTCAAACTGAAGTCCTGTGCACTGTAATCTATACAACAACAGGTATATCAGTTGTGCTACTGGGAGATTTAGTATCAGCTCAGTTTGTCAATATAATGTCTCTGAGCTCAGACTGAAGTCCGTGTGCACTGTAATCTATACAACAACAGGTATATCAGTTGTGCTACTGGGAGATTTAGTGTCAGCTCAGTTTGTCAATATAATGTCTTTGAGCTCAGACTGAAGTCCGTGTGCACTGTATTCTATACAACAGGTACATCAGTTGTGCTACTGTGAGATTTAGTGTCAATTCAGTTTGTCAATATGATGTCTCTGAGCTCAGAATGAAGTCCATGTGCACTGCCTGCAGTTAGGCCATGTGATGGAGAAGATCCAAAATGATTATGGCACAAACCTTAAGCCTGCACATCAGCCCTGTGAGCTGGCCAGGGCTTGGGGTCCTACATAGCATATGGGTTTTATATCTTACATGTCTGTGGTTATCGCTTTGTTGGGGGATGGGTGTGGGGGCAAGTTTCTTTATCTTGTCCACTTGCACTTTGACAGGTTTTAAACGTTTGTGTAAGCTTGTGTGTGCCAAACAGCTCGTGTGGGCATGCGTGCGCAAGCGTGTTTAACTCGTGGCTTGGTGTGCAGTGTTGGGTTGTGTGTGTGTGTGTGTGTGGAGAGAGAGAGAGAGAGAGAGAGGAGAGGAGAGAGGCAGGTGTTGAAACAGTTTTTGATTTTATTGTTAATGTGCAAACATTTTGTGTTGTTTCCAGCCACGGAAACGTGTGTGTGCGTGCGTGCGTGCATAAGTGCGTGTGCTCGTGTGTGTGTGTATGTGTGTGTGTATGTGTATATGCAGTGGTGTGTGTGTGTGTGTGCGTGTGTGTGTAAATGCATCATGTGTATGTAACATAACGTGACACATACATGCCTGCAGACCAAGTTTCCTTGCTGTTTTAGAAAGGACAAGAACATCAACAAATATTTTATATGCTCATTCTGATGCCACAAGCTTTGAATCCAGCATCATCAAAATGAAAACAGGGTCATTCCCAGCTGCTGAAACACGCTGCAATAATGACCATGCTTCTTTTTCAGCATTAAACTAAAACTGTTGACAAATCACACTTCAACGTATTCACATTTGTTTGGATATTAAGAAGTTGAAGTATGCCTTACTTGCCATAGTCTTTCAAACCTGAATAGATGGACAGCTTGAAGCCATGAACGCTGTCAACAGTAAGACAAATACAGTGATGGGAGATAGGAACAGAAATTAGACATCTACTAATTAGACATCCAAAACAGGTGTGACTGCCAGCGTTCAAGCAAACAGGAACTAGAAATAAAAAACCACGCAAATAGAACCAGAACGCGTATTAAATACAACCAGACAAGACAGGCGCGAATTTTCGGCCAACTGGCCTTTGTCAAGCATAGACGTCAGATCACAACAAAACAGGCGCAAATGTTCGGGCAACTGGCCTTCGTCAAGCGTAGATGTGATTCCAAATGAACACACACCAAAGTGCTCCTACGTCTAGCCTGACGAAGGCATAAAGTGGTTAATTAGAAAGGAAACATAAAGTAGCACTCACAGCTTTACATTCAATATGCATTTAACATGATTTGGAAATGTCACTTGTATCAAGTGGTTAACACATTCCTACGGTCACGAGATCCCCGTGACTCAGCTTTCTCTCTTGAAGACCGCTCATGAGGATTTCGTGCCTGAACTACTTTCAGTTTCGAGTATGTAAATAGAAAATTACCGCATTGCTGACGTAATCTTTTCCAAAGGGAGTATACTATTGTCATTTCCTTTCTGCATTTACATGACGTTTGAAGCGGCAAAAATAGCAAAACACAGGCGTAATTTGAGTGTTTCTGAAGTCATCTCTAACATTACTTGGTCAATAGTTAGTACAGTGACCTATTTTCTTCGTAGGAAAAGGTTAATTAGAAAGGAAACATAAAAAACTAGCACTCACAGATATGTACATTCAAGTATGCATTTAACATTGATTTGGTAATGTCACTTGTATCAAGTGGTTAGTTAGAAAGGCCATTGAGGCATGAGTTGTACTGCTACTTATGGTTCTGATATGTCTGTTTGGCACTGACTGTCTGGTGGAGATCACCCAAACAACAATATCCTTAGATAGTTAAAAGTGTGGTGTGAATGTGTGTGCATGTATTCACTTACATGCTCGTGTTGACGGAAAATATGGCACTTGTGGAAATTATATTAAAGAGAAAGGTAACATTAGATGTCTATATGGTTACAGCAAAGCAATGAGTACCTGACAATATCTCCTCTCAATTGTTGAGGATTAGGAAACTTCGACAAAAGAAGGATCTTTTTCAACACTTAAGACAAAAACAGCATGCTGTTTACTTTATACATGATACACACTTTATACTCAAAAACTAGAGCGACAGATCAGAGCAGAATGGGGATATGAGTGTGTTTTTTTCATTGAATAATAGTACATCAAGAGATGCTGCAATTTTGCTTTAATAATAGCTTCGAATTTAAAATACAACAACAACAAGAAAAAAAAACACAAAGATAGTCAAGGTAACTACATATGCTAGTTAACATATATGGACCAAACAAAAATGATCCCATATTTTTAACAGATTCCAAAAAGAATAGAAGAACTTAGTTTTCCAAACGTCATTATACTGGTGACTGGAATTTAGTGCGTACTCCAAATCTAGATTACTACAATTGTAAACACGTAAACAACTCTAAAGCACAGGAAACAGTACTTGAAATGATGACAAAGTTGGAATTGGTGGATATTTGGAGGGAATTTAACCCAGAAATTACTCGATTCATCTGGAGGAGACAAAATCCACTTCAACAAAGCTGATTGGATTTCTTTTCAATTTCTGATATACTTATGACTAGCATAAAAATCACAAATATTCTTTATGGATATCGAACCAACCATTCTCCAATAATCGTATAAATGTATTTTGGAATTAAAAAAAAAAATTAGAAATTTCTTGAAATTCAATCTGTCTTTACTTAAAGATCTTAGTGATGTAGCATCATTGAAACAGGTAAAAGAACAATACTCAACACTCCCTGAAAAAGCATACTAACAGATACCTAATGACCGACCAGTTCATAATATCATCCGATCAATTGTTCTCTAATTGTGGAAATATGAGTATACTACAAGTAACGAAAGAACAGCTAACAGAAATTAGAAAAAAAATGGATGTGATAATTCTCAGATCTAAAGCTAGCTGGGCATTACATGGAGAAAAGATGAACAAATCTTTTTCCCTTGAAAAAAGAATTTTGTAAGCAAGCAAATGTTAAGATTAGTAACTGAAGATGGCAAAACCTTGTCTAAAGACGAAATGCTACAAGAAAAACAAATTTTTATGAAGAACTATATAAAGAGAAAGAACATCAAAAATATCAACATCACTAGCTATTTACAAAATTACCAATGTTAAATCAAGTAGAATCTGGTTAATTAGAAAAAAATATTTCAAAAGAAGAAGTATCAGAAGCATTACAGAACATGCAAAATGACAAAAGTCCAGGAACTGATGAAATGACTGAATTTTTTTCAAATTTGTTTGGAGACAGTTAGGCAACTTCATTGCTGGTTTCCATAAATGAAGTTTTCTCAAAGGTGAAATGTCAGTTGCATAGAAAAGGGAATTGTAAAATGCTTGCCTAAAGAGGATAAAGAAAAGGATATTTAAAAATGGGGACCAATCACACTTTTAAATGTATGTTACAAAATACTATCCACTTGCATAGCTGAAAGACTTAAAACAGTATTGCCAAAATTAATGAATGAAGACCAAAGTGGATTTATACCAGGAAGGTATATAAGTGATCACTCAAGGTTATTATACAGCATGATTCATCATCTAGAACAAACAAACTTACACTGGACTACTTGTGTCAATAGACTTTGAAAAGGCTTTCGATTATGTGAATTGGAGTTTTATGACAAAATTCTAGAAGCATATGGAATTAGAAGAGATCTATGTCAGTGGATACCTAGTTTTTACAACGGTGTAAAATCTATGCAGTAGTAAATGGCATATTTTCTCAAAGTTTTT
>JAPXFY010006698.1:0-5000 GCA_030674185.1 Monoplex corrugatus | reverse complement strand
AAGGCACGTGCACAGTCAAGGGCAATTATTACCAGTGCACTGTTGTGTCTGTCAACCTTATCTTGCCAGCTTGACACACAGCGAGTTGCCTCTCTTTGCTTGCTGATAACACTTAACACTGCAGGGGTGGGGGTGGAGGGAGGGATGGGGTGGGGGTGGGGGGTGGAAGGGTGCTTAAAAAGTAAAGGGGCGGAAGACACCCGTGCGTTACCACACGTAACAAGTATCACCACTGTTTTCTTCTTTCATGAACCTGTAACTGTAGAAATAAAGAGGGAAGCAGGGAGAATTTTTATTATGATATCAACCAAAGGACATAACTCTTGAGAGTCACGTAGGGAATTATCTCCCATGTTGTGGAACTGTAGTTAACTCTTTGACCCCCCGCACCCTGTCCACCAGCATTCTGCATCGTCAATCACGCTAGCAAAGCAAAAACTTTAACCTTTGACTCCCCCCACCCCCTATCAGGAAGTTGGTGGATAGGGGATGGGAGTCAAAGGGTTAAGTTTTTGCAGTTGGTGGACAGGTGGGAGGGGGGAGTCAAATGGTTAAAGAGTATTAGGGATGAGAAGGCGCACTGGTAGACAGACAGACTGTCTAGACAGACAGTCCAGTCAGACAGACAGAAACAGAGACAGAGAGACATAGATGCACACATACACACAAAGTCTCGTAGTTTTTCTTTGTTCCCTGTAAACTGTACAGCTTCTTTGTCACTACCACTACACTGCTCAAGTCAATTCTCCAATGTGAGCCCACACCCACTAAAACTGAGGTCATCATGAGTTCAGGGCATGAACAGCAAACAGAACCTGGATATTAAAATCAAATTGCAATGATGATGTGAATGGTGACGATAACCAGGATATCATGGGGTGGTTCCATTTCTGTTTGAGACTGAACGACAAGTTTCTAATCTACACTTGTTTCATGATGACAGGGCTGTAATCTACGTTTATCTCATGATGACAGGGCTGTAATCTACGCTTATCTCATGATGACTGAGCTGTAATCTACTCTTATCTCATGATGACTGAGCTGTAATCTACGTTTATCTCATGATAACAGGGCTGTAATCTATGCTTATTCCATGATGGTATGGTTGTAATCTAAGTTTATTTCATGGTGACAGGGCTGTAATCTATGCTTATTTCATAATGGCATTGTTGTAATCTACGCTTATTTCATGGTGACAGGGCTGTAATCTATGCTTATTTCATGACATGTCTGTAATCTACGTTTATCTCATGATGACATGGCTGTAATCTACGTTTATCTCATGTTGACATGGCTGTAATCTACGTTTATCTCATGTTGACATGGCTGTAATCTACGTTTATCTCATGATGACTGAGCTGTAATCTACGCTTATCTCATGATGACAGGGCTGTAATCTACGCTTATCTCATGATGACAGGGCTGTAATCTACGTTTATCTCATGATGACAGAGCTGTAATCTACGTTTATCTCATGATAACAGGGCTGTAATCTATGCTTATTCCATGATGGTATGGTTGTAATCTAAGCTTATTTCATGGTGACAGGGCTGTAATCTATGCTTATTTCATAATGGCATTGTTGTAATCTACGCTTATTTCATGGTGACAGGGCTGTAATCTATGCTTATTTCATGACATGTCTGTAATCTACGTTTATCTCATGATGACATGGCTGTAATCTACGTTTATCTCATGTTGACATGGCTGTAATCTACGTTTATCTCATGTTGACATGGCTGTAATCTACGTTTATCTCATGTTGACATGGCTGTAATCTACGTTTATTTGATAATATAATCCTGTGTCAGCCAGGCGTAGGAGACACAGGCAACTGCTGGACAGGAAATTTGAGCAAAACCCTCATAGCATATCCGCAAAGTGGATGTGCCTCGACTGTGGGGTCCCAGTCTTTCCAACTAGTCCTTAGCATGGTCAGCTTAGGGTAGGAGCCGATCAAAGCCAAAATATTCCATACTAATAATTTGTTTTTACTAATTTTGGTTCAAATCTATGATCATTTGACAGGCGAGGTAGTCAAGTGGTAAACATTGCACTTCAAGTCCTGGGTTTGATCTGCCTAGACATCTCGCACAACTGGCACAACCTTGACACAGGTTGATAAATTCAAATACCTGGGAACGATCATTTCATCAGACGGTAGATGCACATCAGAAATAGCCGGCAGAATCGGCCAAGCCAAAACAGCATTCGAGAAGATGACAGGCATTCTTACCAACAAATGCCTATCAATTAACATCAGGAAGAGAGTTCTTGAATGTTATATAGAACCAATAATGCTGTACGGATGTGAGGCGTGGACAGTCAACAAACAAAGCCAGAACAATATTGAGGCAGCCGAGATGTGGTTTCTAAGAAGAATGTTGAGAGTTCCATGGACAGCAAAGAAAACAAATGAGACAGTCTTGATGGAGGCAGACACAGGTAGATCACTCATGAGGAAGATTAGGAAAAGTCAGGCAACATTCATAGGCCATTTTATGAGGAAAGGGGAATTGGAACACCTGGTCACGACGGGAAAGCTGGAGGGAAAGAGAGCACTGGGTAGACCCAGGGAGAAGATACTAATAGACTTGCAGAATGGATGAAGACAAGGAGGGTGGAAGAGATGCTTGGGGCAACAAGAGATAGAGACAGATGGAAGTCCATAATCGCCAACACTATGCAGCAAGGCACCTGATGATGATGATGAGACATCTCGCCCTGGTGGATAAAAGATAAAAAGATTTTTTTCCGATCTTCAGTATCAATATGTGTGCAGACCTATCAGTTCCTAAACCTCACTTTGTGTATATACAGGCAAAAATATATATGCTCATGAGAGATCCTGTAAATCATATCAGAGACTGGATTATGGAAACTGTGTTAAGGATCATCGCACTCAGGGAGGTTACCTTTGTGTTCACCTTTTTTTATTTCGTCCCATTTTCTATCCACCATAATGGCCACAGAAGCTGACACAATCTGTTTTTATAACGCATTAATGATGATGATGATGTCGATGAGATGGTAATCATGATGTTATGGAATTCCATCTAGGATTGAGACTGAGCGACAGAACTGTACTCTACGTTACTATCATAATATGTCCTGGTGTCAACCAGGCCCTAGAGGTACAGACACCTGTGGTGCTGGTCAGAAGATTTGAGCAACACCTTCAACGACGCATCTGTGAAGTGGATAAGTTTCGACTGTGTGGTCTCCGTCTTCCCGATGAGCCCATAGCACGCCCAACTCTGGGTAAGAGCCGGTTTGAGCCGAAAAATCCCACAATGATTTTTGAAGGGATTGATGGTGCTTCGAACCCATAACCCTCCAGTCGGTAGTCTGTTGCGTTAACCATTACACCACGGATTATGGAAACATGAAAACACCAAGCATTCACGCCAATCAAATACAGAATATGCAGTCTGTGTAGCAACATAGTGCCTGCACAGTGTGTGGGCAATACAACGTGCATACACTCAATGAGATGTGGTTTCTAAGAAGAATGTTGAGAGTTCCATGGACAGCAAAGAAAACAAACGAGACAGTCTTGATGGAGGCAGACACAAGTAGATCACTCATAAGGAAGATTAGGAAAAGACAGGCAACATTTATAGGCCATTTTATGAGGAAGGGGGATTTGGAGCACCTGGTCCCAACGGGAAAGCTGGAGGGAAAGAGAGCACCGGGTAGACTCAGGGAGAAAATGCTGGACGGACTTGCAGAGTGGCTGGGGACGAGGGGGGTGGGGAGATGCTAGGGGCAACGAGAGATAGGGACAAATGGAAGTCCTGCGGCAGGGCACCTGATGATGATGATGATGACACTCAATGAGGAACGCTAAAGGAAGAAAAGGGGGGAAAAGGCCCGCAACCTCCGAGTCAATAGTTCATTGCGCAAACCAATTCGCCATGCTGGCTGGTGCACACTTTAGTCATTAACCCCTTGACTCCCGCACCCTGTCCACCAACTGCAAAAAATATAACTTTTGATTCCCTCGCCCTATCCATGAGCTTCCTGCAGGAAGCTGGTGGATAGAGGGAGGGAGTCAAAGAGTTAAGTTTTTGCTTTGCTAGCATGGTCGATGATGAAAGATGCTGGTGGACAGGGTGCGGGAGTCAAAGAGTTAAAAACAAATTACAAAGTTTCACACCAAACTTGTATCAAGCTTTATATACAATAACGCGCTGCCATTCGTAAAGGCTCTGAGAACAGTAAGGAAAACGACAAGAGTTGTTATCTCATCAGAAAAAAAAACAGCCCCAATACAATACAGGCAGAATGTCGGAAATGTCAACTGTGTTTTGTGATGAAGCTATCATGGAAGACAAACACGATAGGAGCGGTGATGTAAGTTCCAAACCTGCTTATATGTTGACAGGAACCAGAAAAAAAAACCCACACAAAAAAAGAATAAGAACGCGTATTTAATACAACCAGAAAAGACAGGCGCAAATGTTTGGCCAACTGGCCTGTATCAAGCGTAAGATCACAAACAAACAAACACCAGATACAAAAATTAGGAGAAAAAGACTGAAACTTCCCTGCTACTCCGGCCATTGAGAGAAAAGAAAAAGACTGAAACTTCCCTGCTGCTCCCACCAGTATGAGAAAGGAATTCCTTTTCTCACACTGGCTGGAGCAGCAGGGGAGTTTCAGTCTTTTTCTCCTAATTTTTGTATTTGGTGTTTGTTTGTGATTTTACGCTTGACAAAGGCTGGACAATTTGCGCCTGTCTTGTCTGGTTGTATTGAATACGCATTCGTATTCTTTTTTAGTGGGTTTTTTGTTTCTGGTTCCTGTTTGCTTGAACGCGGGCGGTCACAGTTGTTTTGGATTTCATCCTGCTTATACGTTGTCTGTGAGAAACAATTCGTAAAGGATTGTACAAGTACCTCTTTCTTTTAGTCTGTCAGTTGACTGATTTCCTGCAGAGATTCAGTTTCAGTTTCAGTTTCAGTTTCTCAAGATGATGTCTCTGCGATCGGAACGAA
>JAPXFY010006697.1:10000-12192 GCA_030674185.1 Monoplex corrugatus | reverse complement strand
TTTAGACAAATGGTTCAAAATTACAATACAAACAATACAATAAAATACAATACAATACAACACAAAACAACAAACACAATGAATACAATACAACAAAATAAAAAAATACAATACGTACAACACAATACAACAAATACAAAGCAATAAAATACAACAAAATACTAAATACAATAAAAATACAACACAATACAATACAATACAACACAATACAATCAATACAATAAACACAACACAATGAATACAACACTACAATAATAAACACAATACAAAACAATAAAATACATAAAACCCAAAATTTAAAATACAATACAATTAAAACACAAACACAACACAACACAACACAATGAATACAATACAACACAATGAATACAATACAACACAATACAATAAATACAATACAGTACAACACAATACAACAAATACAAAGCAATACCACACAACACAATACAATAATTGCAATACAATACAACACAATACAACAATTGCAATACCATACAACACAATACAACAATTGCAATACAATACAACACAATACAACAATTGCAATACAATACAACACAATACAACAATTGCAATACAATACAACACAATACAACAATTGCAATACCATACAACACAATACAACAATTGCAATACCATACAACACAATACAATAATTGCAATACAATACAACACAATACAATAATTGCAATACCATACAACACAATACAACAATTGCAATACCATACAACACAATACAACAATTGCAATACCATACAACACAATACAACAATTGCAATACCATACAACACAATACAATAATTGCAATACAATACAACACAATACAATAATTGCAATACCATACAACACAATACAACAATTGCAATACCATACAACACAATACAACAATTGCAATACCATACAACACAATACAACAATTGCAATACCATACAACACAATACAATAATTGCAATACAATACAACACAATACAATAATTGCAATACCATACAACACAATACAACAATTGCAATACCATACAACACAATACAACAATTGCAATACCATACAACACAATACAACAATTGCAATACCATACAACACAATACAATAATTGCAATACAATACAACACAATACAACAATTGCAATACCATACAACACAATACAATAATTGCAATACAATACAACACAATACAACAATTGCAATACAATACAACACAATACAATAAATACAATGCAATACAAAACAAAACAAGATAAGACAATACTATGTAATATAATGCAATGCAATGCAATGCAATACAATACAACACAATATAATCTCATCCCATCACTTTCACCGCAAAGAACCGGAGCGTAGGCGTCTATGTGGGAATAATAATGATATGCTATGAAGTATCTCATGTGTAGCATGTGATAACAATAATAATGCCTTGAAATAACTCATGTACACCGTCTCGACCATAATTATTATGCTGTGAAAGGTTCTTTGTGGGGCTTTTACCATTGATTTGCACCTGGTGCTTATCGCTGCTTGATCTTGAGATGAAAGAGGTCAGCTGTTTCTGTACTATAGAACGGGGATCGTCCTGCTTCGCCTCCTTAAGACCCCCCGACTTGCGGTGTCTGTGATAAGTCATTTGTGCCCTCTCCTAACCCTTTGACTCCCGTACCCTGTCCACTAGCATATTACATTGCCAACCATGCTATCAAAACAAAAACTTAACCCTTTGATTCCCTCACCTAGCATATTGCATTGCCAACCATGCTATCAAAGCAAAAACTTAACCCTTTGATTCCCTCACCCTATCCACCAGCTTTCTGCAGGAAGCTGGTGGATGGGATGAGGGAATCGAAGGGTTAAGTTTTTGCAGTTGGTAGATAGGGTGCGGGAATCAAAGGGTTAAAATCTTCACCCCGGCTCTAGACATTCTCTGCTTCTAGGAGGATAATGGACCAAGTAATGGGCACGTCTCTCTTACTGTCTATTTCGCACGCTCGCACGCACACGCGTACGCAAGCACACTCGCACGCACGCACACACGCACGCACACACACACACACATACAGAGCACGCACGAGCATAGACACACCGCAAGCACGCACGAACATGCGCACTCACACGCACACACACTTGCATCTTATGCGTGTTTGATGGTATTTGTATTGTGATTGTGTGTGTCTGTTTGTGGTGTGATTGTGTGTGTGTGTGTG
>JAPXFY010006697.1:0-5000 GCA_030674185.1 Monoplex corrugatus | reverse complement strand
GATGCCATGGACCGGCTGGCACAACTCACACCGGAGGCGGTGTCCACTGTGCCAGAGCCCAAGGCTCCCAAGCTTGGCTCGGCCGAGCGCCTTTTCAGCGCTCACCCTACCTCAGCCCCACGGGCCTCCTTGCTAGAACAGTCCGACATGGTGGCTGACTGCCTCAGGCAAGCCCAGGACACCGCCAGGGGAAAAGAGGCACAAGATTTCGTTCCAGGATCTGTGCCTGACTTCCCGGGAGCCTTGCCCTTCAGGAAATTCCTGAAGCCGGCACCGCTCCCCTTCCAGCGGAAGCCCTTCATGGCCCATGGGCCTATCCCTGATGCTCCCCTCTCGCTCACACAGGAGAACCTCCTCCTTGTGAACGATCGCTCTCGGGCCCAGCCGCAGCATATCTCCATCACGGAGAAATGCTTGACGGAATGGGAGGAGAACGCGAGACGGGGGCTGGTGGCAACCTCCGCCCTGGACTCATTCTTGGGTGGCCTAGGGGAAGCCCTGAAGGACCCCAACCAGCAGTCCTTCACGCTCCGCCAGGCGCCTGACCAGGCAACCATCGTGGCCTTTATCCAGGCCATGGCGCAGGGGCTCAGATCCGTGGCCGAATCGCAAGCACGCACGTATCTGAACGCCGTCATGGCGAGGCGGGATGCCATTCTCGCGGCATCCTCGGTTGCCACCTCACCGTCGGCAAGGGCCTCCTTGCGCGCGGTGCCCGTCCAGCCGGGCTCCCTCTTCGGGAACCATGTTCAGGCCGTCCTGAAGCACCAGGCGGACATAAAAAGGGACCTCGCCCTCCATTCGAGGCCCTCTCGCCCTGCCGTGAAGCGCCCGGCTCCAGCGGCCTACCCGCCAAACAGGCCCACCCACACCAAGTTTCGGGCCGATCCCAGGCCCCAAGGGCACAGGAGACCGCAACAGCATTCGGGCAGGCCGGTGGCCCGGCCTAAGGCCCGCAGGCCGGCTCCCTCTCAGCCGGCCAACCCCCAATGACTCACCCCCGGCCTGAGGCCATCACCCCCCACGGGCGATCCTGTGGGCAGTCTCTCCAGACACATCGACGCGTGGGAGAGGCTGCCCGCCAGCCCGTGGGCCCTGCGGGTGATCAGGTCGGGGTTCCGCCTTCCTTGGGGCCCAAGGAAGGCTCCTCTCACGCTCTCTCCCCCTGCTTTCGCACTTCCTCAAGATCGCTCGGCCTCGCAGGCCCTGGATCAGGAGGTTCTTTCGATGTTAGCCAAGGGGGCTACGGAGGAAGTTTCCTTCGCTGCGTCCCCGGGATTCTATGGACGCATCTTTGTGGTCCCCAAAACTTCGGGGGGCTGGAGGCCCGTCCTGGACCTCTCCTCCCTAAACCGGTTCCTCCGCGTCCTCCATTTCCGTATGGAGACCCCTATGTCCATCCGCGAGGCCTTGCACCCGGGCGACTGGGGGATATCCATCGACCTCAAGGATGCATACTTCCATCTCCTCATTCACCCCAGGGACAGGAAGTACCTCAGATTCGTCTGGAGGAACCGGATCTTCCAATTCAGGGCACTGCCCTTCGGTTGGCACCCGCCCCTTGGCTCTTCACGAAGGTGGCGAGGGAACTCTGCATGCATGTTCGGGAGAAGGGCATCCGCCTCAAGGCCTATCTAGACGATTGGCTTCTACTCGCCTCCTCCAAAGAACAGTGTGCGCAACAAGCATCCCAGGTCCTGCAACTCTGTCACAACCTGGGCTTTGTCTGCAACGAGGAGAAGTCGGACCTAACTCCCTCCAAACAATTCCAGTTCCTGGGCATGTCCTTCGACACCTCCAAGTGGAGGGTCACCCCGTCTCCCCAGCACTTACTGCGCCTTCAGGGCCTCTTAGCCCAACTGCTCCCCCAACTCCAAGCGCCAGCAAGGAAGCTGGCCTCCCTACTGGGCCTTATGGAGTCGCTGGCACCCCTAGTGCCACTGGGTCGTCTTCTCAAGCGGCAATTCCAACGCGGCTTCAGGAAGCGTTGGTCACAGTCGCTTCAGCCATGGGACCTTCCGGTCCACCTGGGCCCTTGGTTCATATCAGCAGTGACCAAATGGCGCTCCCAGTCACGCCTGGCCCAGGGAGTCCCCATCACACTGCCCCCTCCTCAGGAGCACTTGTTCACGGACGCGTCCACCTCCGGGTGGGGAGCCCATGTCGGCACGCTGACAGCCGCAGGTCGGTGGTCGACCGACCTCATGCCCTGCCACATAAACATGTTGGAACTGGAGGCAGTTTGCCTGGCACTCGGGGAGTTTCTCCCCTTTCTGAAGGGAAAACATGTCCGCATCAACACGGACAACACCACAGTAGCTTGTTACATCAACAAGCAAGGGGGCGCCCGCTCCCACTCCTTGTCTCGGAGAGCGGAACAGCTCCTCATCTGGTGCGAGGAACACTCGATTCAGCTCTCAGCAAAGCATGTCCCGGGGAAGATCAACATACTTGCGGACTCTCTCAGCAGATCCCACATGATTCTTCCCTCGGAATGGACACTGGTCCATGCAGTCCTGGAGCCAGTATGGGCAGCATGGTTCAAACCACACGTGGACCTCTTTGCCACCAGGTTCAATCACCGCCTCCCTTTGTACGTCTCTCCAGTTCCGGACCCAGCGGCCTGGGCTGTAGATGCCCTATCCATTCCATGGTCGAACCTCATCGGCTATGCCTTTCCCCCGTTCCCCATTATGGGGAAAGTGCTGAGGAAAGCCAGGGAGGACGCAGCGACATTAATCCTTGTCGCACCCAAATGGCCAGCACAGGCATGGTACCCAGAACTTCTGCACCTGTCCCATGTGCCGCCGCTAAAACTCGCGGTATCGAGCCGCTCCATCCTCCAACCCAGGTCAGGCATTCCGCACGGCAATCCAGACGTTCTAAACCTTCACACCTGGATGCTGTGCGGGACTCGATGTCTTCATTAGGCCTGTCCCCGGCCGTAATCGGCCTTGTGCAGCAAGCTCACAGGCCGGGCACACAGGGGGTGTACAATGCCCACTGGAATGGCTGGGTCTCTTGGTGCACCTCAAATGAGGTGTCACCCCATTCACCCTCTCGCTTGCAGTTGGCCAACTACCTCGGCTTTCTGTCCACAGAGAAAAAGCTTTCCGCATCCTCAGTGAAGGTCCACAGGGAGGCCATCTGCACCACCATCCGTCAGTTGGGTGGTCCGTCCTTTGAGCACGATCCTCTATTGCGGAATCTCGTCAGAGGGGCTTCTCTCCAGGAAGCCAGGAACCCCCGCCGAACCCCGGCGTGGGATCTCTTTCTCGTCCTCTCATCCCTTAGACTCCCCCCTTACGAACCCATCAGGGAGTGTTCCCTGAAGTTCCTCTCTTTCAAGACGGCCTTTCTCGTCTCTCTCGCATCGGGGAGGCGCTGCAGCGAAGTGCACGCCCTTAGTGGTCTCCCCGGAGATGTTGCTCTCGAACCTCATGGCTCGATGTCTCTCCGCCTACTCCCGGAATTCTTGGCCAAGAACCAGTCTCCAGGTTCTCCTTCGCCGGCCATCCACATCCATCCCCTCACGTCTATCCTCGCTCCGGACGATGAGGATCGCACTCTCTGCCCGGTTCGCGCACTGCGAGCGTACAGAAAGCGGACGAAATCTTCTCGCCAGCAGCGGCGCCACCTTTTTCTCTCTTACAACGAAAACTATAGAAAGGACATTAGACGCACGTCCATCTCTCGATGGCTGAGGGAAGTCATCAAGGCTGCGTATGCCAGGTCGAGCGCCGAGCTAGCTGTCTTCTCCCCAAGGCCCCATGAGATCAGAGCATGGGCTTCTTCGCTGGCAGTCATCCACAATGCCAGCATCCAAAACGTCCTAGACGCCGCGTACTGGCGTTCCCCGGGCACTTTCATCCAGTTCTACCTGCGCGACGTCTCCCGTCTGCGCGAAGATGGGTCCAGGGGTATCGCTTCCGCTGTGGTGGCCCAACACCCCATCTCAGCCACACGCCCTGACTCCTGCCATTCCTCCAGGCGTTAACCAGGTAAGCCCTCCATCCGGGTAGTGCTATTCTGCATTTGTGAGCCACGGTATAGTATGTGTAATTAAAAGGAAATTTTCCTTCTAAAATTACGTTTAATCTAACATACTTACCGTGGCTCACGCAGAGTCCCTCCCGACCTCCCCGCCTTCCTGGTTCCTTCTAGCCACAGTCAGGGTCAAGGTCAAGGTCTCCTCGAAAAGAGGAAGAGCACCTGCGCATGCGCAAGACGTAGACACTCTCAGAGTTACTGTCCCTTCGGACTTTATTGTTACGAGGCAGAATTGGCAAACCGCTGCCGCTTATTGCATTTGTGAGCCACGGTAAGTATGTTAGATTAAACGTAATTTTAGAAGGAAAATTTCCTTTCACTTACACTTCATTCGCTTAATTACAGTAACGTATTTCACTGATACTTTTTATGCTTATGTTATATATGTAGAATAGCGAGGACACGCTGTAAAACAGGGCTACTTGGATTTCGTTTGGACCTAACGCTATTATCCTTCAGCAAGAGAGTTTTGTTGGTTTGTTTGCTTTTTTGTTTTATGTTGTTTTACTAATGCGGGCGTAAAGCCTGCCTAGGAACAAAGCAGGAAAAGAGAAAAGAAAATATTACAACAGACATTTGGCAAGCCATTGAAAACTTGAGAGCATTGAAGAAAAAACAAACAAACTAACATGGGGGCCAAGCCAGAGAGCCTAGAAGAGAGACACCAAGTATGATACAAGGAAGCTGACCGAACGGTGAAGATAACGTCAAGAGCAGCTAAGCGGACATAAACGGACAACCTTGCAATGCAAGTCAGGCAAAAGATACAGCCAGCAGTAGAGGGCAAGGAAAAGTGTACAAGATCACTGAAATTGTTCGTGACAAGTATCACAGAGCCACCAATACAACGACCACAGACGAACAAGGAAGACTTCTTAGACCAGAAACAGAACAAGAAACCATATACGTTGAGTACCTCCGTGAAGTTTTGAACGGGCCACCACCATAGA
>JAPXFY010006696.1:0-12193 GCA_030674185.1 Monoplex corrugatus | reverse complement strand
TATTTAAAAAAAAAATTGGGGGGTTTAAAAAAAATTTTTTTTTTTAAAATTGGGGTTAAAAAAAAATTTAAAAAAAAAGGGGTTAAAAAATTTTTTGGGTTTTTTGGGAAAGGTTTTAAAAAGGGGGAAAAAAAAAAGGGTTTTATTTTTAAAGTTTTAAAAAAAAGGGTTTGGGGGATGGTTGGAAAATGTTTTTGAATGGGGGGGAAATTTTATGTGTTGATTTTTAAAGGAAAAGTGAAAAAAAATTTTTTTGGGGTTGGGGGGGGTTTTTTTCCTTAACTTCTAACTTTGGAAAACAGCGAAAACGCGGGGGGGGAAGGGGGGCGGGGGACACCCCCGGGGGACTTTTCGGTTTTAGCGTGCCAAACCCACCCCGCGTCGTCCCCCCCCTTTCGGGGGATTTGTTTGTTGGTGTGTATATAGGGGCGATTGAGTGGTTTCAGGGTCAATGGTAAAAAAACCCGGATGATAGAAGTATTATTATCAAAAAATTATCATATTATTATTATTATCTTTTCTAATTATTTTTTTTTCTTTTTGGGAAAAGCGGGGCACTTTGGGGGATAATTCCTTTGGGGGCTCCTTTTCTTCTTCTTTTTTTTTTTTTTCAGCCTTTTTTTTACACCACACTAAGGGGCCACGGAAAGTGGCGCAGTTTTTTAAAAAATGGGGAAAAAACGAGGGAGATGTTGGATGATAATTCAGATGTTTTTTGGGGAGTTCCACTAGGTTTGCGACTGGCGTGATAGGGCTGTACCTTACGTTTACTATAAATAAAAATTTATATCCTTTTGGGCCGTAAAACCAAAGGCCCGAAAAAGATACAGGCACCTTGGCCAGGGTTTGGTCAAAAAGAATTTGAGCAACACTTTCCCCAAAACGACGCACCGGAAGTGGAAAGCCCAAAAAATCCCCTGGTCACAATGGCCCATAGCAGCTCACTCTTTGAGTAAGAAACCGGCTGGTAAACCGAAAAAACCCCCGGGGAAAAGTTTTCGAAGGAACTAAGGGGGGGGGGATTCGAACGCAAAAACCTTCCATTCGGAATCCGTTTCCAAAAACCCCCCCCCGGGGGCGGACCGTTGTTTTCTTTTTTTTGTTTTCGTTTTTTTTCTTTTTTTTTTTTATAAAAATCCCCATTTTTTTTTTTTTTTTTTTTTTTTTTTTTTTTTTTTTCTTCTTCTTCTTTCCCCCCTGAGAATAACAGATTGAAACAACGGGGGTAGGGGGTGCCTTTAAAAAAGGGGAAATATCTTTTTTTTGCAATAAGGTGACCCCCTTTGTTTTTTTTAATTGACTTTTTGGGTTTCTGAAACCACTTCCGCGGGGGTATGGGGGTTTTTTTCTTTTTTGGTTTTTTGTTTTTTCCCCCCCCCCCCCCTTTTTAAAAGCTTTTTCGCATAAGTGTTTTTTTAAGCAATGTTCCTTTGTTTCCCCCCTTTTCCCCTTCTCCCCCCTCCCCCTCTCTTCCTCTCTCTCTCTCTCTCTCTCTCTCCCTCTCTCTCTTTCTTGTGTGGTGTGGGGGTTTTTGGGTTTGTGGGATTTGGGGGTAAGGGGAGCGAGTGAGTGAGAGAAAAAGGTTGGGGGTGTGTGAGTGAAAAGAGAGAGAGAAAAAGAAGAGAGAGAGGAGCGGGGTGTGATTTTGGGGGGAGGGACAGGGCGTGGTGAGTATGTTGGGGGGTTGGGGGGCTTGGTGTTTTTTTGTGGTTGTTTGGGGGTTGGGTGGGGTGTGTGGGGGTGTGTTTTTTTGGGGTTTTTGTGTGTGGTTGTGGGGGTGGGGTTTTTGGCCCATGTGTGTGCGTAAAAGTGTGTGGTGTTGGGGGGGCGTGCGTGATTTTGGGGTTTGTTTGCGTGCGTGTTTGTGTGGGGGGGGGGTGTATGTTTTTGTGTGATGTTGTGTGGTGTGTGGGGAAGGGGGTAGGGCGGTTTCATGGGGGGTCACACCCTTACCCTAAATTTTTCGGAAAAAAAGAGACAGGACTTAGATTTTTCAAATTTAAAAAGAGAGAGAGAAAGGGTTTTGGAGGAGGGAAGAGAGAAACAGACAGACAGACAGAAAGAGAGAGAAGAGAGGGAGAAAAAGGGAGGAGCGTGCGTTGAGAAAAGGAGAGAGAGAGAGAGAGAGGAGCGGTGGGGGGTGAGGGGAAAGGGGGACAGTTTGCGTGGGGGGGTATTTGGTTGGGGTTTTTGTGGTGGTGTGGTGGTGGTGGTTGGGTGTGGGGGTGTTTGTTTGTTTGTGGTTGTGTGGTGTGTGCGGGGGAGTGTGTGTGTGTGTGGTGGTGTTGCCAGGGGTGTGTTTTGTGTGTGTTGTGTGTGTTGGTTTTTTGGTTGGGGGTTGGTGTGTGGGGGGTGTTGTTGTTTTTGTGGTTGTGAAAGGGGGGACTGGGGGGGTTTTTTCAGGTGTCCAAAACAGCTCTCCTAAAATTATTCGAGAGGGGAGCCCCAAAACTTCAAACTTTCAAACCTCCCAAAAGGACAGAGAGAGACGGGGAGAGAGGGGGACAAGAGAAAGGGGGTGAGGGGGGAAGAGAGACAGACCCAGAAACAGGAGAGAGGGGGAGAAAAAGGGGGGGGAGGGAGGGAAGAGGGGACGGGGACAGAAGAAAACACAGAGAAAGAGGGGGAGAGAAAAGGGGAGGGGAGGAAAGAGAGGAGCCCAAACAGACACAGAGACAGAAAAAGAAGAGAGGGGGGGCCCAAAGAGAGAGACAGAAGGGGAGGGGGACTTTTAAACCAAAAAAAAAGTTTCCACGAACAGATTGCATCTTTTTTACGGGCCTTAATTTTAAAGGGTAAAAAACCCGTTTTAAACAAACAACAACAACAACGATAAAGGGAGGGGGAAAAATCACTGACTGAAAACACCAAAAAACAAAAAAACGGTATTACAATGCAGTCCAACTTAAAAACGTCACCTTCCCGTCGTTGATACCCAATTTTTTTTTATGTTTTTTACAGCTGAAAATTAATGTGGGGAAATTGTTTAAAAGTAAACGTTAACAAACACACAAAAATTTTGGGACTGTCCAACGACGTTGTAAACCACAAAAATCTTGTGAAATACATTTTCTGATCGGGGAAAAAATCGGTTTTAAGCGGAACAATTGAAAATTTACAATTTAGGGCCCTTTTATTGTGTTTTTAGTTCCCCTTAAAAATTTTTGTTTTGAATTTTGAAAACAGGTCTGTTTTTTTTTTAATCCCCTGTGGGGATGAATTGGACAAAAAGTACCCAAATATCAGGGGGTTTCTTTTTAATTAGTGCCAAGCATTGAAAATGCAATTTTTTTTCCCCCATTTTTTTTTTCCTTTTTGAAGTATTGTGTTTTTTTTGGGAAACGATTACAGCCCTGAAATGATCCACGCTCGCGGGCTTTATACAAAAACTAAAATAAGGGACAATAACGATGTCGTTTTTTTCCGTTAGTCTTTTCCTCAAAATTTTTTCGTTTATTTTATAAAGAAGATGAGCACCCCGAATTTTGTTTTTTTCTCTTTTGCAGCTCTATACAAGTACAAAAACCCAATTTAGAGGCAACGGTCAAAACTGGGGGTTTTTTAACATCGGGGAAAGGAATCCCTCGGGGGCTGTTCCTATCCCCCTCATCTCTTCAACATATACACAAAACGGTTTTTGAACGAACGACTTGAAGACATGGGAATAAAAAAAAAGTGGGGCGGGGGAAACACGTAAACACGATATGCGATAACTGCACGTGTCAGACAACATATACTACATGAAAAAAATTCTGTACATTGCAAAGGGGGGGGACCAAAGTCTAAATCAAAAGCCACGAAAAACCGCACCAAAAAAAAAAAAACAAAGTCAAGCATTTTTTAATATTTAAATCAAGAACTGCAATAGAAAATGTGAGTGATTTAAATTTTAGGTTTAGTTTTAAAGCCAGAGGGGCCCTGGCTAAACCCCTCAAAATAAGATCAGAAATGGCAAAGTCAGAAACGATCCCAAACCCAAAAACTTTTGGAAAGACGAAGCAACAAACCCTTAAAATCAAAATTCAAAATTTTTTGATCGGCCAGTAATGCAATAATATTTCTTATTATACCTCGAATCTGTATAATTAGTAGTTTGAACATTGCATTTTTTATGAAGGGGACTCTACAGAATCTCTCTGCCTTCGATCTTATTTCATCTGTTTTTTTATGTTAAGTTTTCACAGTCGATAATTTCTATTTGGGCCTGTGAACGCTAGACATAAAAAAGCGGTGAAAAAAAGGGGGAAGCAGCGAAGGGTGGTTTGTACAGGGGTTTTTCTTTGGAGTCAAATAAAAATAAAAAAAATTGCTTTTGAACGAACTCACAGCCCAAAAACGTCAATCGCTCGCAGAAATCAACGGAATAAAATGACATACTTGGGGCCTGAAACCCCGTAAAAACCAACCAACCCAAATTTACAATTTTTTAACCCTTTTGACTCCCTCACAACCTTCAAAAAATTTGATCCCGCACCCATCCACCAACTCAAAACTGAACCCTTTACCCCTCCCCCACAAATCCACCAGTTTCCCAAAAGGGGGTTCAGATTTTTGCTTTGTAGCATGGTTAGAAATACAGGTTTTGGGAGGACGGTGTGGGAGTCAAAGAGTTAAAATAACAATTTTTAGCAAAGGGGAAATCGGGGGGGAACCACCCCACCTCCTGAATGAACAACATCACCATCATCACGTATGGTCCAAACGGATAGAGAAAACATCAAGACCGGGAGTAAATGAGGAGAGTTGTGGCCCTGCTCGGCGGTTACTATCGAAACCCTGATACCTGACGGGTGTTTATTGATTTGGTTCAGGTTTTACGGTCGGTACCCCCTCAGGTGAACATACCCCCAGGGGTAAAAGAAGGGGGGGGAAGGGGGGGGGGGGGGGACCTTCCTAATCCATACTGACACCACCAAAAACGACAATGATGTTAGAGGGACGTGAGAAGGGGTCGTTTTTAATGAGCGCGCCCCGGGGGGATTCGAACCCCAACCTTTACATTGAACCGACGCTCAAACCAACTGAGCTCCCGGGGGGCCCACTTAAAGGGTTTGAGTGGGGGATCTCTGCATTTTTTTTCAAACTGTCGGGCAAGTGTCCATACAGTTACGTGAATTCATTTTTTCTTTTCTTAAATTTGTTTGATTTTCGGGGGCAGATGCACACCAAACAGTCAACAGAATCCCCCAGGCTAAAAAAGCATTCAAAAACAAAAAAAAGTTCTTAAACCAAAAATGCCTATCAGTTTTTTCATCAGAAAAAAAAAGAGTTCTTTTTTTGTTATATATATATTAGAACCGATACGTTGTAGGATGTGAAAACGTGGACCCGTCAAAACGCAAAGTCAGAACAAGACTGAGGCAAATGAAATGGGGGTTTTCTAAGAAGAATGCAAAGAAACCCAGGGACAGCAAAGAAAATAAACGAACAGTTTTTTGAAGGAGGCAGACCAAAAAGAAGAACATTAATGAAGAAGATTAGGAAAAACAGCCAACATTTACAAACATTTAGAGGCCAAAAAAATTTGGATAAAACCTCCCCATAACAGGAAAGCTGGGGGAAACAAAGAACACCAGGTAACCCCCGGGAAAAATATTGGACGGACTTGCGCGGGGTGAACGGACAGGGGGGGAGAAAATACTTGCAGGGGCAAAGGATAGGGGTCTGATCGCCAACCCCCATCGCAGCGCCATAATGATGATGAAATTGTTTGCTTCAGCAACCTAATCTTAAAGGGGGACCAAATGTTGTCGATGAAAAAAGCTTGCAATCCCATGTTTTGTTTTTAAAGGTATTTGAACAGTTTGCATTCTTTTGGAAAGATCTTTATCCTCTTCACACCCCGGGGTGCCCGCCCCCAGGCGTTGGCGCCCTTTTGGACTTTCCAACCCTCTATCTCCTTTGCCCCTACACTCCCCCCCCCTCCCACCCCATCACTCTGCAAGTCCTCCAAATTCTCTTCCGGGGGTCTACCTGGTGCTCTCTTTCCCTCCATTTTTTTCCCGTTTTTGCCCCCGGTGCTCCAAATCCCCCTTCCTCATAAAATGGCCAAATAAATGTTGCCTTTCTTTTCCTAATCTTCCTTATGAGTGATCTACTTGCGTCTGCCCCATCAAGACTGTCTCGTTTTTTTTTCTTTGCTTCCATGGGAACTCTCAACATTCTTTTTATAAACCCCCAAACTCGGCTGCCTCAACCTTTTCTCGGCTTTGCTTGCGACTGTCCGGGGGCCTCGCATCCGTACAACATATTGGGAAATAAAAATTCAAGGGGCTCTCTTTTTGATTTTTAATTGATGGCTTTGTCTCATATGAGTGTTTTTTGCTCTAACTTTTCTTTCATTTTGGTCCTTAAAATTTCTTTTTTATAATTGTTCTTCTTTCTGTATCCACTCATATTCGAACAGTGGAAAAGAAAGGGATCGTCATCTTAAACTACCACGGGGACACAACAAAGCATTAGGGTTGGGTCGTTAAAAATTAAAACCCCATTTTTTTTATTTGCATGAACCTAGATTCCTGCCTGTAAGCTTTTTAATAATGTCCCACGCCGCTCTTTTTTACACTATGGTTATTTCACTCTCGTTTGAAGTCGTTGTTGAAGAAAAAACCCGGGCTGTTTTTTCCCCCTTTTTTTTCCCTTTTTCGGGTACTAGTTTTGTTTGCACGAAATTTACTATCCTCTCTTCTCCTTTTCTCTTCTCCTCTTCCTTCTCCCTTCTCTCTCTCTCCTCTTCTCTCTCTCCCCTCTCTCTCTCTTCTTTCTCTCTCTCTTCTGTATCAGTCCTCCCCCCATCTCTCTCCTCTCTCTGATGAGTTATGTTTTTTTGTGGCGTGTGGATGTTGCGATTGCGTGGTAGAAATTTGTGCTTTGCTTGGTTTCGTGCGTGTGCCTGTACTGAAAGCGCAAGGTATTTTTGTGCCCCCGCAGTGTGAGTGGAGTTTACGTGTGGGGGGGGTTTTTGTATGTGTATATTTGGTGTGTGGGGTGTGTGTGGTGGTGTGTTGGTGTTGTGTGTGGTGCGCGCGCGGCCCCAATGTTGGGGGTTTGGAGTTTGCGTGAGAAGAAGAGAGAAGAGGGAGGGAGAGAGAAAGAAAGAGAAAGAAAGAGAGAGAGAGAGAGAGAGGGGTTTTTGTGTGTATATAGTTTTGTGTTGTGTGTGTGGTGTGTGGTGGTGGGGGTTTGTGTGTGTGTTGTGTGTGTGTGTGTGTGTGTGTGTGTGTTTGTGTGTGGTTCTATTCACACGTGATGCAAATATTGTGGGGGATTTTATCGAAACTAAGTCAGGTTACAGCGGTTCCGGGGCTTGCCGCAATTTTTCCGTCTGGGTTTTCGTCAGTAAAATTTTTTTTTTTTCCCCCAATTTTTTGGGGCGTGCTTTTTTTCCCTGCGATTTTCTGGTCTTGTAAAATCCTTGCCCCCCCCCCCCCCCCTTTTCCCCTTCCCCTACACCACCACACACAACACCCCACACACCCACCTTCATCCCGTACCCTCAATCACATTACGATGCAGTTGTTTCATGTCAGTGTCTGTGGGGTTTAAAACAATTTTTGCTTTTTTTTTGTTTTTCTATAAAAAAATAATCACAAACCATTCCAACTGCAGTATTCCTCTCTTACGTGGGGTGTGGGGGTGTTTGTGTTTTTGTGTTGTGTGTGTTGTGTGTGTTGTGTGTGTGGTGTTGTGTGGTGTGTGTGTGTGAAAAGACAGAGAGAGAGGAGACAGAGAGAGAGAGGGGTGGTTGGTGGGGTATGCGTTTGCATGCCGCGTACGATTTGGGTGCTATAATGTAATGCGTTACTTGTAGTGTGCACGCCCCCCCGAGCGTTTACGCACAGGTGGGGGCTTCTTTGCGCGTACAGCTATCAAACAAAAAAAAAAAAAAAGCATTAGGGTTTAACGTCAAATTTCCCACATAGAAAAGTATTGTTTCATGAAGACTACGATCGAACATAAAAAATGTATTTGAAAACAGAGAAATTTCTTTTCCGAAATTGGGTTAAGATCTTCTCGAGGAGAATGAATATTCTTCTTTTTTGCCATCGAAAAGTCCGGGTTTTTGGACAAAAGGGCCCTTTCCTCAGCTGCTTCCATTTTAGTTCGTTCCGCGTTTTTTTTCTTTCCCCAATTCCTGTCAAATCCATTTAGGGGCCTTTTTCCCCCATCAAATTTTTTCCCTCTTCCCCTATTGTGACGCCGTTTTTAAGTATCCAAATGTGGTTTTGAAAGAAATTTACCCCTAGGAATGGAACCCCTGCTCTATCGCTCCCCCTGCCCCCCTTTTTCTCGCATATTTTATATTTTTGCGGGGGTACAGGTGCTCTTTTAGGAAAGGGGGAATAAGGCACCTGTCACAGCAGGGAAGGCAGGGAAAGAAGCACCAGGGTTTTGACCCAGGAAAAAAAAAAAAATTTGGGGCGGACTTTGGGGAGGGGCTGAGGACAGTTTGGTGGAATTTTTGCTTTTGGGGAATAAGGATTTTGATTCAATGGAGGGGCCTTTATCGCCAACGCCAGTGGCGGGCACATTGATTGATGATGATGATGAGATGATGGGGTGATGAGAGATGATTAGATTATGATATGATATACACACAAAAGGGTCTGGCGGCGGGGGCAGGGGCTGCACCTTGTTGACCCGGGAACGGGGAAAATGTCAACCCCTACCCCTCAAATGGTGTTGACTAGGCGGAACGAACCCAGGGGCCTTTCGAACGAAAGTAAGACGTTTTTCCCCCCTTGGCTACCGCACCCAGTATTTTTTTTTTACGTATTACCTGTGATTTGTGTGTGTGGTGTGTGTGTTTGTGTGTGGTGTGTTTGTGTTGGTGGTGTTTGTTTTGGTGTGTTTTGGGTTGGGGGGTTTTGGGTTTGGTTGTGTGTGTGTGGTGGTTTTTACGTGGTGGGGTTTTTGGGTGTGGTGTTTTGTGTGTGTTGTGTGTGTAGTGTTGTTTGTGTGGGGGTTTGCGTGTATTTTTGGGGTTATGTGTGTGTATGGTGCTGGGTTTTGTGTGTGTTGTTTTGTGTTGTGTGTTTTGTGTGTGTGGTCGTGTGTCTCTCTCTGTGTGTGTTTGTGTGTGTGTGTGTGTGTGTGTGTGTTTTGTGTGTAAGTATGAGTGTGTTTGTGTTTTATTTTTTGTGAGAGAAAGAGAAAGAACGCGGCGAGCTGTAATGTTTTTTGGGGTTTGTTTGATGCAAATATTGTTTTGTGGTGATTTGTGTGTGTGAATGGGTGTTTTGTTTGTTTTGTAAGTGTGTGTTGAAGTGTGTCTGTGTGGTGTGTGTTGTTGTGTGTTGTGTTTTTGTGTGTGTGTGGGTGTGTGTGTGGTGTTGTTTTTTTTGGTTTGTGAGAGAAAGAAAGGAAGGAGAAAGGAGCATGTTTATGTAGTTTTTATGATTTATGAATGATTATGTATGTAGTAAAAATTTGTTGTATGTATGTTTTTAATGTATGTTTTTAGTATTGATGAAATGTATTTGGTTGTATTATACATTGTGTGTGTTTGCGCGCGCCTTTTGCTGTGTGTTCCATTTTTTTTTGTTGTTGGTAGCTGTCCCCGAAAAAATTATACCTAATTGTCTTGTATAGTCGAGTTCGTGTGTTGGTATTTGTGTAAAACACTTGCTGCTTTTCGTGCGTGCGAATGTGCGGGGAGTGTACATGAGAATAAGGTAAGTGTGGCGTGTGTATGTTTTGGGCGCGTGAAAACGATCCCTGCGGTGAAAATGGCTTTTCGCGCCCGCTCTTGAACGCGTGAAATGTGAACGGGGGTTCAAAACAAACAAACAAAAAACAAAAAAAAAAACAAACAAACAAAACAAAAAAGTCCCTCAAAACATTCTTTCCAAAACAGAGTTTCATTCCCCACGTCGATCAACCTTGATTTATTTCTGACAGCAAAAAAATTCCGTCTGAAATTTTCGATCCATAGTCCCGGGGGGGGCGACAGAAAGAGAGAGAGAAAAAAAAAAAAGAGACAGCCAGAAGACAGACAGACAACAGGACAGAGAGAGAGAGAGACTGAAGAAGAGGAGAAGGAGAGAAGAGACTCCGGGGACTGGAGAGAGAGAGAGAGACAAGACGAGAGAGAGAGAGAAAAAGAGAGAGAGAACTTGAAGAGAGAGAGGGGAGAGAGAGAGGACCCAACTGAGGAGAGAACTGGAGAAGAGAAGAGACAAAACAGAGAGAGCGAGAAGAGAGAGAGAGATAGGAGAGAGAAACTCAATGGAGAAAAAGAGAAACGGGGGAGAGAAAGGGCAGAGACGAGAGAAGAGACAGAGAGAGAGAGAGACAGGACAAAACAGAAACAAGACAAGGAAAAGAGAGTGAAAATTACTACAGATAAATGACACCCTAGGCTGGGGTCCCACCCCCAAAACACCCTACCGCCACCCCCACACTTACCCACCACCCACCGCTACTACCGCCACCACCCGTCACAATACTCCCGCACCCTTACACACACCCCGCCAACTGTCTCACAATGGAATTATTTTTTTTTTTCCCTCTCGGGTAATGCGAATTGTGAAACCTTGTGATTCGTGTTGTTTCGCTGTCATCATCCAGGACGCAACCTCTCTCTGTTTGTCTCTGTTTGTCTGTCTTCTCTGCTCTTTTTGGGGCTGTCTGTCTCTGTCCCGTTCTCTCTGGTCTCTGTCTGTCTCTCCTCTGAACTTGGACATAGGGAAACAAAGGGGGGTTTTTATCACAAAGCTTCTGTGGCCCCCCCAATTGTCACAATGTAAAGATGTATGTAGTGATGGCGTGTCTTGCAGTTTTGCAGGTTCTGAAGAACTAGCTTCGATCGTTTCTTTCTCAGAAACAGATACACCAGTCCAGGTTAAACGAAAATATCCTTTATTTGAAAAAACAATGAAACACAACAGGGGAACTGGGTAAAAACTTCACACATCAAAACTTTCAAACGCTCTCTCTCTCTTTTTTCTCAGTCACGCTTTTTTATAACCATGGAAAGTTCCACAAAATTCTCGGGGTTTTCCGTAATTTTTTTAGTCAATCATAGCCACATTCTCGAACCCTTTCCCTTTCAGAATATTCGTAGTTTTTAGCCCAATCATCGTACAGTTTAAACTTCACCAATCATTGTACAGATTAAATTTTGTTTACGATTTCCGGAACATTCTAGAAAGATCTAAGGTTTTTCTACGTTTTTTTTGTCATTTCAAAAAATTGTTCCAAAGGATCTACATATTTCCCTACAGCGAAAACAAACCTTAAACAAATTTTTTCAGTGTTGCATAAACCAAAACAAACATTTTTTCGATTTTTATTTTTTTTGAGTGAAACACAAACCCAAATTTTAAGAGCGAACAGAGAGAAAAACTGAAACACAGGGACCATTTTGACGTCCACTTCTCTTACGGGGGGCCTTTTGCAATTTCACATTGATTTCTCTTTTTGGAATGTAACACTTGCAAAAGCACGGCACAGTGCCCCGGCCTCAGACCTCCCCCCTATGTTTTCCCATTGTATTACTAAAAAATTTTTACTGTGAGTCCTATATTGTAATGATTTTCAAATATTTTTAAGATGCATTATCCACAAGAAAAGACTATTATTATATTCTTGTTTGTATAATGTTTAAAATGTGTTCAACCCTCAAATGGTGCTTTGACCTTACTGAATAAATTTTCTGATTCTGATTTCTCTCTCTCTCTCTCTTCCCCCCCTCCTCTCCCTCTCTGTCTGTCTCTCTCTCCCCTTCTCACAATCCTCTCCACCCTTCTTCCCCTTTCCCTGTGTCCATTCCCAGCTTCCCTATCTCTCTTTTGAAATTAAAAAAATAGACTCTTTCTTTTCAATTTAATCTCTCTCCTCCTCTCTCCCCTTCTCTCTCTTCGGGGCTGTCTGTTTTCCCTCTCTCTCCTTCTCACAATCTCTCTCCACCCTTTTTTCCTCTTTCTCCTTGCCACCCCCCGCTTCCCTACTCTCTTTTTGAAATTACAGAATAACATGCTTTCCCTTTTCAATTTAAACTCTCTCTCTCTCCTCCTCTCCTCTCTCTCTCCTTCCTCCCAGTTTCTCTCCATTTTGAGTCTCCTCTCTCCCGTCTTCTCTGCTGTGTCTCATTCTCTCTCTCCACTCTCTCTCTCTCTCTCTCTCTCCAGTTTGATTCCTCTCTCTCTTCAGTCTCCTCTGGTTTTTTCTCTTTCTGTGTGTTTTGTCTGTC
>JAPXFY010006695.1:10000-12193 GCA_030674185.1 Monoplex corrugatus | reverse complement strand
ATTGGTTTTTTTGCTTTGTTCGTTTAGGAGTGGAAGGGGGGGGGGGGTTGTTAGGTTGGGGGGAGGCACCATGTTTTTTTTGCCGTTGGCCGTGTCCTTCTTTCCTTTTTATAATTAGGGGCAAAACCTCAGACTTTGCGAAAGGCAAGGTTAGGCATGGCCGTATGGCATTTGCCTTGATTATTTAAGAATTCTTGTTATCAAAATGTTTTTTATAATAATAATAATAAAAATAATAAAAATAATAATAATGATAATGATAATAATTACAATATTTTTTGTAGCGCAAAATCTTGATAAAAATCAAACTAAGCGCTTTTTAGGGTAATAGCGCATATGAAGTAATTGCACGCTATAAGACTTTTTTCATGGAAGCTGAACTAAACTCTCTGTCTCTATCTCTGTCTCTGTCTCTGTCTCTGTCTCTCTCTCTGTCTGTCTGTCTGTCTGTCTCTCTCTCTCTATCTCTCTCTGGCTGCCCTGCCTCCCTGCCTCCCTGTCTGTCTATCTGTCTGTGCCTGTCTGCCTGTCTGCCTGCCTGCCTGCCTGCCTGCCTGCCTGCCTGTCTGTCTGCCTGTGTGTGTGTTTTGTGTGGGGTGTGTTTGTGTGTGGGTGTGTGTGTGTGTGTGTGGTTTTAAATGCTCGCGCGCACGTATGTGTGTTTAATGCTGGGTGTGTGTGTGTGTGTGTGTTTTGTGTGTGTGTGTTTTGTGTGTGTGTGTGTGTGCGCGTACGTGCGTGCGTGTCTGTGTCTGTGTGTGTGTATGTATGTTGTGTTTTAAAATGCGCTGGTACGGAATAAAAGCACATCCGTTGATCATCTTTTCTGAAATGTCTGCGACGAACGGTCCATAAACAGAGGACGTGCCTGCAACTGACGTCAGCAGTGTTAAATAGGTTTAAAAAAACCCTCACGGCTAAAAACACAAACACAGTACGTCCCCGAAAAGTTCATCAGGCAATTTGACACTGGGGTCAACGGTTGTTCTGTTTGCTCATTGACAAATGTTTCTGTGGTGTACAGACAGGTCATCACTCCACGAATGTTCTGTGGTGTGTACAGACACAGGTCATCACTCCATGAATGTTCTGTGGTGTGTACAGACACAGGTCATCACTCCATGAATGTTCTGTGGTGTGTACAGACACAGGTCATCACTCCATGAATGTTCTGTGGTGTGTACAGACACAGGTCATCACTCCATGAATGTTCTGTGGTGTGTACAGACAGGTCATCACTCCATGAATGTTCTGTGGTGTGTACAGACAGGTCATCACTCCATGAATGTTCTGTGGTGTGTACAGACAGGTCATCACTCCATGAATGTTCTGTGGTGTGTACAGACAGGTCATCACTCCATGAATGTTCTGTGGTGTGTACAGACACAGGTCATCACTCCATGAATGTTCTGTGGTGTGTACAGACAGGTCATCACTCCGTGAATGTTCTGTGGTGTGTACAGACACAGGTCATCACTCCATGAATGTTCTGTGGTGTGTACAGACACAGGTCATCACTCCGTGAATGTTCTGTGGTGTGTACAGACACAGGTCATCACTCCATGAATGTTCTGTGGTGTGTACAGACAGGTCATCACTCCATGTATGTTCTGTGGTGTGTACAGACACAGGTCATCACTCCATGAATGTTCTGTGGTGTGTACAGACAGGTCATGACTCCATGAATGTTCTGTGGTGTGTACAGACAGGTCATCACTCCGTGAAGGTTTTCTGCAGCCTGGCCTTCGGTCCAGAGACATAAAGACAGAGACCGGTGATTGTACGATTTCGCTGGTGTCCAGGTCTCGCTTGATCAACGCAGAAATAATCCTACGTGTGTATTTAACTCTTTCAGAGCTACAAGTATACCTGTGGTTTGTGCTGTCCCAAGTTTCAGAAAAGACAGCTACAAAACTTCAGAAGAGACAGCTACAAAACTTCAGAAGAGACAGTACAAAACTTCAGAAGAGACAGCTACAAACTTCAGAAAAGACAGCTACAAAACTTCAGAAGAGACAGCTACAAAACTTCAGAAGAGACAGCTACAAAACTTCAGAAGAGACAGCTACAAAACTTCAGAAGAGACAGCTACAAAACTTCAGAAGAGACAGCTACAAAACTTCAGAAGAGACAGCTACAAATTGCTGTGTACGACAGACTGTACGTGCAGGTATTGCCACTGAAGAGGAGAAA
>JAPXFY010006695.1:0-2500 GCA_030674185.1 Monoplex corrugatus | reverse complement strand
AATCCAGGTTGAGGAATACAGTATCGAGTTATCTGGTCCGATATGATCAAATCGTGTGGCAGGTGAAAAAAAAAAGAAAAAACAAAAAACATCGAGGCTGACGAATTTCACACAGGAGAAAACAACAAACCGAAAGGTCAGAAAACGTGCTGCCACAACAATCGTTAGCTTGCATATTTTGCGGTTTTCCCCAAGACAAGTCGATAAACAAACAAATAAACAAACAAACACTGTGCACGTTTCTACGCGTGTAACGATTTATCTGTTTCTGCTCCCCGCCTCCCTCATCCTGTGTGCCGTGTGTGCCGGTTTCTGGACAAACAGGCAAGTTGTACATGTATGATTCCACTCCACCCTTTCTCCCAGTCTTTCTGTCTCTGTTGTACTCATGCTTTTTTGCAAGCACGCCCCCCCCCCCCCCCGACACACACCCTAAACACAAACACCCCCCTACACACACACACATCCCTACACACACACACACACACACACACACACATACACGCACGCACGCTCGCAGACACTGATGCAATCATAAATACAAACATATTCACGTACACACACACACACACACAATAACAGTAGTAGTAGTGGTAGCAGCAGCAGCTGTAGTAACAGTAATTGCTGTTGTTCTTCTTGTTGATGTTGTGTGTATGAGTGAATATGTTTGAGCCGGAGTATGTGTGTGCACATGGTGTGTGTGTGTGTGTGTGTGTGTGCGTGCGTGCGTGCGTGCGTGCGTGTGTGTGTGTGTGTGTGTGTGTGTGTGTGTGTGTGTGTGTGTGCGTGTGTATGTGTGTGTGTGTGCGTGTGTATATGTGAATGAAAGGTCAGTTCGCTATTTTCTTGTTACTGATGTTACAGGTTCTGGTTCTCTTATCTGTAAGTTATGTAGACGTTAAAGACTTTGCCAATACACAGCGTGTAGGCATAGGCTGATGACATAGGTCAACATGTATAACCACAGGCTGATGACATATGTCAACATGTAAGGTATAACCACAGGCTGATGACATATGTCAACATATAAGGTATAACCACAGGCTTATGACATATGTCAACATATAAGTTATAACCATAGGCTGATGACATATGTCAACATATAAGTTATAACCATAGGCTGATGACATATGTCAACATATAAGTTATAACCATAGGCTGATGACATATGTCAACATATAAGTTATAACCATAGGCTGATGACATATGTCAACATATAAGTTATAACCATAGGCTGATGACATATGTCAACATATAAGTTATAACCATAGGCTGATGACATATGTCAACATATAAGTTATAACCACAGGCTGATGACATATGTCAACATATAAGTTATAACCATAGGCTGATGACATATGTCAACATATAAGTTATAACCATAGGCTGATGACATATGCCAACATATGCTATAACCACAGGCTGATGACATATGTCAACATATAAGGTATAACCACAGGCTGATGACATATGTCAACATATAAGTTATAACCATAGACTGATGACATATGTCAACATATAAGTTATAACCATAGGCTGATGACATATGTCAAGATATAAGGTAAACCACAGGCTGATGACATATGTCAACATATAAGGTATAACCACAGGCTGATGACATATGTCAACATATAAGTTATAACCACAGGCTGATGACATATGTCAACATATAAGTTATAACCACAGGCTGATGACATATGTCAACATGTATAACCACAGACTGATGACATATGTCAACATGTATAACCACAGACTGATGACATATGTCAACATGTATAACCACAGACAGATGACATATGTCAACATGTATAACCACAGACTGATGACATATGTCAACATGTATAACCACAGACAGATGACATATGTCAACATGTATAACCACAGACAGATGACATATGTCAACATGTATAACCACAGACTGATGACATATGTCAACATGTATAACCACAGACTGATGACATATGTCAACATGTATAACCACAGACTGATGACATATGTCAACATGTATAACCACAGACAGATGACATATGTCAAGATATAAGCTGTAACCACAGACTGATGACATATGTCAACATATAAGGTATAACCACAGACTGATGACATATGTCAACATATAAGGTGTAACCACAGGCTGATGACATATGTCAACATATAAGGTATAACCACAGGCTGATGACATATGTCAACATATATAACCACAGGCTGATGACATATGTCAACATATAAGGTGTAACCACAGGCTGATGACATATGTCAACATGTATAACCACAGACTGATGACATATGTCAACATGTATAACCACAGGCTGATGACATATGTCAACATATAAGTTATAACCATAGGCTGATGACATATGTCAACATATAAGTTATAACCACAGGCTGATGACATATGTCAACATATAAGTTATAACCATAGGCTGATGACATATGTCAACATATAAGTTATAACCATAGGCTGATGACATATGCCAACATATGCTATAACCACAGGCTGATG
>JAPXFY010006694.1:0-12195 GCA_030674185.1 Monoplex corrugatus | reverse complement strand
ATCTTAGAAACGGGAAAGACTGAAAGTAGACTCAGAGCGTTGAAATGTTTATTCAATAAAACCCGACAAGACAGTCCAAATTTTCCAGCCAACTAGCCTTTGTCATAGAAAAAGTAAACAACAAAGAAAAAACAGATAAAAAAATTGGGTGGTGGGGGGGGGGGGGGGGGGGGGGGGGGGGGGAAACGCGAGATTCCCCTGTTTTTTCCGAAAATTACCGACACGAAATCATTAACCCTTTGACTCCGCCCCTATCCCCCAACCGCAAAAACTTTAACCCTTTGACCCCCTTCCCTATCCCCCCAGCTTCCTGCAGGAAGGGGTGGTGGGTGAGAGAATAAAGGGGTTACATTTTTTGTTTTGCTGCATGGTTGCCAGTGCGGATGTTGGTGGAACGGCGTGGGAAGTAAAAAGATTAGTTTTTGGGTTTAGAAGCGGTAATTGGGGAGTGGGGGGGGGGGGGGGGAAAAATTAGGAGTTTGGGGGGAATGAGATGACTTTTGCGATGGAAATGGTTTCCCAAATTATTTTATTTTATTATTTATTTTTTCATTTATCATTTTTTATTATTTTTTTATATTTTTTTTTACCCTCAGGGGATCCAGGTCCAAACATGACCCTTTTTTGGAGTATTTCTTGATGTTAATACATCTACAATGTTTTTATGTGTGTGTGGTGTAATTATTATTATTTATTGGGCCTGTATAATTGTAGGCCTATAGTTTGTGTGTGTGTGTGTGGTGTGAAATACATATTACTGTACTTTTGCACCACCACACGCCCCCATACGCACCAAAAATAAACAGAACGTAAAGTTTAAAAAATTTATTTGGTTTTTGTGATCAAGTTTTTCAGGAAGGAGGCAAACTTTTTGCTGTTATTCCCCGAGAAAAAAAAACGGGTGACATTCACGGGAATTTCACATTTTTTTTATGGAAAAAGGCACAGCCCCAAAAAAAAAGTTTTTTTTTCGTTTTTTCTTTGATTTTTTTTTTCTATGAAAGGGATGAAAATTTCCATCAGAGCTGTCGTATTTTAAAAAAAATTAGAAATTTTTGGGACGATTTTTCTCTTGAAATCATAAAAAAACATTAAAGTGCTGTAATCAACCTGTTAAAAAACCCCCTTTTTAAACTACCCCGTTGTAAACTACCTACCGTATTAAACATACCTGAAATTAAAACTCTTATATTTTACAGTGACATTTACAGCGATTGGGAAATCTTCCAGACATAAATAAAAAACTAGGCCCCACATTTGCTTTTTTTTTTTTTCCTTTTTGAAATTCCCTCCCAGTCCCACAAAAAAAGGACATCCGGGATGCGGCAGTTTGTGGAGAGGTAGGGGGATCAAGTTTGTGCGTTGGGGGGAAAAAAGGGGAAAAAAAGGGGGGTTTGGGGGGATGTAAAAGGGACGGGGGAAGAAAAGAGAGGAGAGAGAGAGAAGGAGAGGAGGGGAGAGAAGGAGAGAGAGAGAGAGAGGCGCATTGTGTCCGTCAATACTGTGACTCGGAGCAAAAGCTTTGCTCCTATAAACATTCTGAACAGTTTGGTGGGGTTTTTCTTTTTCACACTTTTATTTTTAATCTCTTCTGCTGTAAACTACTCAAGAGATGGACAATCCCGCAAAATAAAATTAACCCTTTTCCTCCCCTCCTCACCTTCAAAATTTCCCTGCATGAAGCTGGTTTAAAAGAGGGTGGCTGAGGGAAATGAAAAATTTAAAGCCTAAATAAAAGGGGTCCAGTAATGTGAAAAGATGGACAGACAGGTCCAGAACTATATTCTGTTTTTTTCCCAGACAGCCCAAGGATAAATTTGTACAACCGGTGATCAGCTGCCGGGAACAAAAAAATCAATGGCCCAGTGATTAAATCTGTAATGATTAGCATTTGTGAAGCTACTGAAAACCCCTGCCCTGCGGTCTGTTTCTCCCAGTTTGTTGTTTGGTATTTTATACATGGAGAGTAATTCATTGTGGGGGGGGGGGGGGGGGGTAGGGAGGGAGTGCGAGGGTTGGGGTGGGGGGTCTCAAATGTAAACAAGCTTGTGTCGACTAACTGGGTACCCCCGGGGGGGTTGGGTTTAGGGTGGACTCAAAGTAACCAAGTTTGCATCGAAAAAATAAACAAAACCCTAAATAAATGATAGTTATGACGGTAAATGAGTGAAATGCTCGTCTTTTAAAACCTGACCTATTTCAGGTTTGACAAAACTTGGGTCCCCCAACAAAAAAGGTAAATAGATGAAAAAAATAAAAATTGTGAATTTTCAAAAAAGAAAACCCGTGAGTTAGTCCTGAATTTTTTTTAACAAAAGGTAAATAGATGAAAAAATTAAAATCGTGAATTCTCGAAAAATAAAAGAAAACCCGTGGTTTTGTCCTGAATTTTTTCAGCAAAAGGTAAATAGATTAAAAAATGAAAATCGTGGAAAATTGAAAAAAGGAGAACCAGTGAGCTAGTCCTGAATTTTTTCAACGAAAGGTAAAATAAATGAAAAAATGAACATTGTAAAATACCTGGGGGGGGGGGGGGGGGGGGGGGAACCAAAAGAGTTAGTCTTGATTTTTTTTTAATTTTACTTTTTTTTTTTTTTTGAGGGGGGGGGGGGGGGGGGGGGGGGGAAAAGGGGGAAATGTAGGTTTTGTCAAAACTCTACACAAATCCCCCCCCACAGAGTCAGTCCGTTCCCCCAAGCTGGCCTAAGGCCCAAAGTCACCCACACAAGCGACAAGACTCCACCGGAAGGGCCTTTCATTTTGTTTTGTGTGTCTTTTTCGGCCCTCTCTCTTTCTGCTGGGGTTGGTGCCTTTTTTTGTTGGTTTGGGCATGCTTTGGGTGTGGGGTTTATACTGCTGTCCCCCCCCGTGTGGGCGTTTATGCTGTGCCACGTTTTATGTCCCGTTTTTGCCTGTTGTTGTTACGGCAGACTCATCAACCATGGCTTTTTTGTCTTCTTGTCGTTTTTTGCTGTTGTGCGTTTATGAAACAGGCACGTTTCAGATAAAAAAACAAACAAAAAAAAAACAACATATGTATGATTTATGTATAATCAGAAAAATACCAAAAAACCCAGCGAAAAAAAAAAAATTCAAGCGACAGGTTGAAAAATGATAATGTCGACCCAGGTTAACATGGTGAGTGGTTAAGTTTTCTCCATTAACACACAGGGGTTGTGGGTTCCATCCTCAAGAGTTGGTTGTGGTTGTTCCCCTCCCCCCTAGTCTCCTAAAATCCCCCCCCCCCCCCTAAATCCCAAACCGAAAAACCACATAAACGGGGTCATTTGCTGCCCATGCTGTGATTTATAACAAACGCCCCTTCATATGCTCCAATCATTCTGGTGGTGTCGGTGTCGGTCCCCGTTCTCCCTCCCCCCCCCCCCCAACCCCCCCCCCATTTCCCAACCCTCTTGCCAGTGTGTAGGGTTTTGCGCTGGCTGAAGGCGTCTGCCAGGTAACAGCTTTTGGGAGATTTGGGCGGAGTGTGGCATGGGGGTTAAAATTGCTCAGGTGCTGTGAATCCCTCTTGACCATAACCCCTGACTCGTGGTCTTACTTGCAATACTCTTCACTGAAGGAGGACATTTTTCTTAACCCTTTGACTTCCCAACCCTAATCCACCAAACTGCAGAAACTGAACCTTGGACTCCCTCCAAACCCTATCCATCAGCTTCCTACAGAAAGCTGGTGGATAGGGTGAGGGAGACAAAGGGTGAAGTTTCTGCTTTGCTGGCATTGGTGTCAGTGCAGGATGCTGGTGGACAGGGTGTGCGAGTGAAAGGGTTTAAAAAGCTGCTGGTTCGGGTGAGGAAGTCAAAGGGTTAAGTTTTTGCTTTGCTAGCATGTTTGACAAGTCAGGGTGCTGGTGGACAGGATACAGGAGTCAAAGGGTTAAACAACAAGCAGAATTTTGTCGAGGACGACTCCTTTGTCGCCGTGGGATCTGTAACATGCTGTGAAACGCTGATGTACACAACATCTGGTTTTGGCTTTTTTTTTTTTTTTGAAACATGCCTGTTTGTGTGTGTGTGTGTGTGTCTGTCCATGTTCATCTCTATCATGCCTTTAAAATCATGTTGTTCATGCTTTGTTAGAATTTTGCTGACTTTTATCGTTACGGTGATGGTGTATAGACACGTGTGTTGCTTTGAGGGTGGGTAATTGTGTGTGTTTTGTGTGTGTGTGTGTGTGGTTTGAGGGTGGGTAATTGGTGTGTGTGTGTGTGTGTGTGGTTTGAGGGTGGGTAATTGTGTGTGTGTGTGTGGTTTGAGGGTGGGTAATTGTGTGTGTGTGTGGGGGGGGGTAATTGTGTGTGTGTGTGTGTGTGGTTTGGGGTGGGGATTTGTGTGTGTGTGTGTTTGTGTGTGTGTGTGTTCATGGGTTTCAATTCGTGCACTCAGATACACAAGTGGGCTTTAAAGTGTATGCCCCTCCCCCCTTTTCTTTTTGTCTTTTTTAACCCCACCATGAAGACGGCAGTCAGGATCTGCATTCTCAAACTGTCAGTCAGCGACAACAGGGCATTGAAGATCCCTAATACTTGTACATATGAACAGTACGATATGGCGGTCAGCGTCAACAAGCTGGAGACAGTGATGGTTTGCAGAACTCCACGCAACCTCAGTATCGACACAACAATGTCACAAAACAAGCAAATGAGCGTGTTCAAATTCCCCTCAGCAACATCTTCACAAACGATGGAAGACGGAAGAGGGATGTTGAAACCGCAGTGTAGAAGGCTAACGACATCAGTTACCAACTTGCCCCACTGTTGAAACACACTCACCAGTGTCAGACCTGGACCCTGACCAGGTGTCTTGAGCGGAGAATCAGGAACGGCAAGATGCGCTGCTTGAGCAGAGCTGTCAACAAGACCTGATGAGACACGATCTGTAACACTGAGCTCAGAAAAATGGTGGGAACAACTGAACACTGAAGTCAGAAAAATGATGGGAATGACAGCAACCCACCATTACGCTAAACAACAGAGCCAGATGGTCTGGGCACCTCACACAACTGCAAGCTTTGCACACAGCCCTCCGTGCCATACAGCACAAAGATGCCTGGCTTCCAGGCCGGAGGCAGACCAAGGAAGACCTGGATTGATGGTGTCAAAGAGACTGGGACCTTGTATGGCATCCCCACCTAACCAGGCTTCCAACCCACCACTAACTCACGGCTCTTTCTTCCCGCAACACCCCCAGCTGTTTAAGTAGCACGATAAAAAAAGTGGTTATACTGACCAGTAAAGAAATCAGTTTTTCATAATAACAAAACACTGAAACCATCTAGAAGATGTGAGTCACAGCACCGTCAGTTGACTGCATCAGCACATGGATTATTAACCTGACCTGTTGATGCATGGAGCATAATGCCCTTTCTTTCCCTTTTAGGACAGTCATGGAATCTGCCATGTACATATCAAAATCAAGAAAATGTAAACATTTCAAAGAGTAACTGCTGCCCACACAGATATATATATATATATATATAGATACACATAGACATATATGTAGAGAGAGAATCTGTGGATGTACATGTGTACAAGGCAGAATGTGTGGATGTACATGTGTACAAGGCAGAATGTGGATGTACATGTGTACAAGGCAGAATGTGGATGTGCATGTGTACAAGGCAGAATGTGGATATACATGTGTACAAGGCAGAATGTGTGGATGTACATGTGTACAAGGCAGAATGTGTGGATGTACATGTGTACAAGGCAGAATGTGGATGTACATGTGTACAAGGCAGAATGTGGATGTACATGTGTACAAGGTAAGAATGTGTGGATGTACATGTGTACAAGGCAGAATGTGTGGATGTACATGTGTACAAGGCAGAATGTGTGGATGTACATGTGTACAAGGCAAGAATGTGTGGATGTACATGTGTACAAGGAAGAATGTGTGGATGTACATGTGTACAAGGCAGAATGTGTGGATGTACATGTGTACAAGGCAGAATGTGTGGATGTACATGTGTACAAGGCAGAATATGTGGATGTACATGTGTACAAGGTAAGAATGTGTGGATGTACATGTGTACAAGGCAGAATGTGGATGTACATGTGTACAAGGTAAGAATGTGTGGATGTACATGTGTACAAGGCAGAATGTGGATGTACATGTGTACAAGGCAGAATGTGTGGATGTACATGTGTACAAGGCAGAATGTGGATGTACAAGGCAGAATGTGGATGTACATGTGTACAAGGTAAGAATCTGTGGATGTACATGTGTACAAGGCAGAATGTGTGGATGTACATGTGTACAAGGTAAGAATGTGTGGATGTACATGTGTACAAGGTAAGAATGTGTGGATGTACATGTGTACAAGGTAAGAATGTGTGGATGTACATGTGTACAAGGCAGAATGTGTGGATGTACGTGTGTACAAGGCAGTGTGGATGTACATGTGTACAAGGCAGAATGTGTGGATGTACATGTGTACAAGGCAGTGTGGATGTACATGTGTACAAGGTAAGAATGTGTGGATGTACATGTGTACAAGGCAGAATGTGTGGATGTACATGTGTACAAGGCAGAATGTGTGGATGTACATGTGTACAAGGCAGAATCTGTGGATGTACATGTGTACAAGGTAAGAATGTGTGGATGTACATGTGTACAAGGCAGTGTGGATGTGATGTGATGTACAATACTGATGTGTTTTTAAGATGGAGTGTGTGGTAAAAGTGCGTGCCATGTGATGTACACATGTGATGTGGTTTTAAGACGGAGTGTGTGTAAAAGTGCGTACCATGTGATGTCCTGCGGGTGGATGTACAAACCGGTGATTAATAATGTTTCTACGACGCCCGCAGAAACTTGCTTTAGCTAGCGACCCATCAAGGCAGTGTTAGGTAGGATCAGTGCGTTCACGTTCAGGTTCAGGTTCAGGTTCTCTTTGTGGAGAGAAGTTGTGTCAATCTGAATGTAGTTAGAAGTAAAAGCTTCACCCATCTCCCATCAGGTACAAATTGTTGTTGAAAAGAAATGTCATAAATGGTAATCTGTCAGATCATCATCAAACGTCATCGGTGTCGTGTGCAAACAGGCTTCCTGTATTGTTAAGTCTTAGGTCTTTATAAATGACATTGTCATCGCAGCTTAGCTTTAAAGGAACCAGCCAGGGGTCAGAACTCTTTCTTTCTTTCAGTTTTTCCTGATTTTTTCCCTTTAACCCTTTGGTTCCTGGGCTCTGTCCACCAGCATCCTGCATCGTCAACCATGCTTGCAGAGCAAAAACTTAACCCTTTAACTCTCTCATCCTCATAGGGTGAGGGAATCAAAGGGTTAAGTTTTTGCCAGTTGGTGGATGGGGTGCCGGAGTCAAAGAGTTGACAGTCTTGTTACTTGTGGTTCTGACTGCTGGTATGAAGGCAGAAGCTAAAGAGCAGTTCACTTCTTCAGGTTTATGAAAGTGATCTGACCGTTTTTGTCTGCTTTTTAGATCTGTCTTTTTAATACCCATCAGATTGAGTAAATGTGGAGGTTTGTTTTTCCAGAGTCAGATGGGGAAGGATGGTTTTGGACTCTCTTTGAATAGTCAGTGGATAAACACTTTTTCTTTACTTAGTGTTTTGTCCATTTTGTCTTCTTGTCATCCTTGAGAAGCGTTTGTTGCCATACTGCGTTTTATCAGGCATTTTCTCCTTTCTTTCTTTCCTTTCATATTATATTTTTAAAATTTCTTTTTTTTTAATATGTATTTTAAAAACGATTCTGACCCCTGTGTTGCGTTCAGCTTGTAGGCATCCATTAAGTTTAGTGTGCGAGTCATGTATCGTCAGGCAGTGCTAACTTCATCGAGTGTGGTGGTTCGGTCATGAATCGTTCCATAGCCAGTGCTTACCTCATCGGACGCGGTGTGTAAATCATATATTATTGTTAGCCAGTGCTAATAACCTCATTGTATTTTAGTGGCAGATCAAAAGACGTTTTCCTCGGATACAAAATATTTCCTTGTCGTCATTCCACTTGCCTTCAGACTCGTCTCTGGCAATGTATTAGCGTGTGCCATATTTTATGAGGGTGATCATATGAGCTTTCCTGTTCATCCTTGAAACCAAAAGATGATATAAACTGCACCCTGAAAATTAAATGTGCCATTTGTTCGCTGAACTTGCAAGAGTAAAAGATCCGTTCAACAATAAGTGATGTATTATATTGCATGTCACAATCCAGAATTGTTCTTCAGCAAGATGCACTATATAACATAAAATTAATCAAGAGTTGGGACATCAGAATGTGATGAAATTCACCGAGACTATTTCAGTCAGGTTTTGCAGTTGACAAAACTTGATCCCAGTTCATTTGAATTGGGTTGTTGCACATGTAGACATATGTAGTGTATTTTTGCAACGCTCAATTTGAAATTTCTGGTTCACATTTCAATGACATTTTTAGATTTGTGATTGGACTGGAAATTGGATTAAGTATTTGAAGATGTTGACACTGAGATTTTGTGCCTATAACTTGATGGGGGGACATGCGTACGTGCGTGTGTGTGTGTGTGTGTGTGTGTGTGGAGAGACAAGGTATATTTATGCGTGTCAGTGTGTGTGTGTGTACATGTAGCATATTGCGGTGGGAATACATGATGGTATGAATGCTGGGCCGTATCATCATCTCAGATCATGCTGCATGTGTAGTACATAAAAAATGGTCATATTCAGAACTTTTTTGGCTTGTTTTAAAGGACCTCGGTTGCAGTTATATGGAGCACTTTTTTTTTAACGTTTAATGTGTGTGTGTGTGTGTGTGTGTGTGTATGTGTGTTGTGTGTGTGTGTGTGTGTGTGTGTGTGTGTGTGTGTGTGTGTGTGTGTGTGTGTGTGTGTGTGTGTGTGTGTGTGTGTGTGTGTGTGTGTGCTGCAGATGTTCTCTGTTAGCCCTTTCTCCTTTTCTGTTTGTTTTCCTTTCTTTCTTTCATGATGTTGATTGTCTATATTATTATTGTAACATGATGTTTTTGTTTGTTGTTTGATTGCTTTACACATATTTGAAGCTCAGTGCTGATAGAGACAGAATACTGTCTCCCGAGTGTGTGAATGAAAATGTTTAATATGGATAGCCGTTATGCAGATAGGACTACCAAGTGTACATATGTATGTATGTAGGTACGTGCGTACGTATGTACGTATGTACATATGTATGTATATATGTACATATGTATGTATGTACATATGTACGTATGTATGCATGTATGTACGTATGTATGCATGTATGTACGTATGTATGCACATACATATGTATGTATGCATGTATGTATGTATATATATGTGTGTATATGTACGATTTGCATTTGACTTGTTGAGGGGTGGGTCAAATTCATGTTACGCTTTATGCATCCGACGTTGACATTTGTATATCATGTAAATTGTGCGTGTTGGAGAGAGAGAGGGAGGGGGTGGGGAGGCTTGTGTAAATTTTATTTGTCAGAAGAGATTAATTTTTTTGTATATTATGAACTGAACATGGTCTGCTTTCTATCGGCCCAGTTTAACCCTTTGGACTCCCTCACCCCGTCCACCATCGGCAAAAACGTGATCCTTTGAGCCCTTCACCCTGTCCACCAGCTTCTCCTTAGGCATGCTGGTGGGTCGGGTGATGGAGTGAAAGGGTTGTTTTTACACTGCTGTGATGACCGGTAACGCAAGACGCTGGTGGTGGACAGGAGTGTGGGAGTGGATAGGATAGCTGTTCCCTCTGTTACAGGTGTGACATTTCTTGCCTCATCAGTGCGTGGCGTTGAGCTTTTGTGACGTTATTTGTGAATCTCCCTCATGTTTTTTGTTTGTTTGTTTGTTTGTTTGTTTGTTTCAGTTGGATACGTTTTATTACGCTGATTTGGATGACATTTTGCAGATCTGATGCTTTCCCTGTGTACATTTTAGTGGAAAAACAAGTCGAAAATTGTTATCTTGTGTAATGTTTTAGTGAATAAAGTCTGAAACGTGATCTGGTGGTTTGTTCGTGTGTGTGTGTTTGAGAGCAAGTTTTGTGTGCGAGTGAGTATGTGTGTGTGTGTGTGCAAAGAGGGAACGTATCCTCAGAAATTATCAGTTTTGTGTCTTTTTTTTTTCTGGTCTTCAGTGTTCCAACTTCTTTGGATGTGTATGCACATTATTTTGCCCACAATATGCAAGCGGGTGTGCTGCTAGATGTACAATGACGTAGAAAAACTTAAGTCCAGTCTTTCTAATATACAAGACTGCTTTCAAGAAACCGTGACGTCTCCAGTTCTCATGAAAACATAACCAAGTAAAACAATGCCACCTTCAAACTTTTTATTTACTGTAAGTAATGAAATCGGTAACACATACAAACATGACCATAACAACAGAAAACCCAGGCAATGCATGAACAGTAAGACCAATAAAAAAAAAATGTAAGACTACTGGTTATATAAAAACCAGTGGCATGACTTATCTATGTCGACTCTCTCTAAGACAACCAGTTATAAAAACGAGGACAAATCTATCTATCTGACAATGACATGATCTATCTGTGTCAACTCCTTTCATCACAAACAGAACCCTGTTCATTCTGAAGAAACAACAACACACACCTAACCAAGCCTAACCAAACCAAACCAAACCAACCACCCAAACGAAACAATAATCCTTCTTACTCCTTAAATAAAAAAGGAAAAAAAAAAAAACCACACACACACACCACATACACACACACACACGCACACACACACGCACACACACACGCGCACACACACACACACACATGCGCACAAACACACACACATGCACAACACACACACATGAACACACTGACAAAAGAGTGACAACAACGATGGTCAGACCGAGGACACAGGTGATGCAGATGGTGATCTTGTCCCATGGCAGTGACTCCAAACTCCACAATTTCTCTTCTTCTGTACACACATTCATTTCCCTGTTGACACACACACACACACACACACACACACACACACACACACACACAGACACACACACAACACACACACACACACACACAGAGACATACACACAACACACACAGACACACACACACACACACACACAACACACACACACACACACACACACACACACACACACAGATATTCAGTCATGGCCATCTTTAAACTTAACCCTTTGACTCCCGCACCCTGTCCATCAGCATCCTGCATTGCCAACCATGCGAGCAAAGCAAAAACTTAACCCTTTAATTCCCTCACCCTATTCACCAGCTTCCTGCAGAAAGCTGGTGGACAGGATGAGGGAATTCAGCATGGTAATGATCAAATCAAACATGTAATGAATGGATCTTGGAAATACATGCTTAACTCTCTTAGTACGATGGAACACCATAGCGTTCATGACGTAAGGCTCGGTTTCGGACAACGGAACGTGATACGGGTTTCTTTAATTAAAAAGTTTTCTATGCTTCCCTGGTGACGTAGCATGCCAACTGAAGCTACACTGGGCATTGCAGATGTGTCAAGTGGAGAGTTACTTCGTGAGATTCCGTAGCAATACACTCATTGGGAAACAACTGACTTCGGCACCCCACATGACTTGCTAATCTGCGTATGTATCAAAAATGGCGTTGCAGGCCAGTACGAGTTTTGGAGCAAAGTAGATCACGACAGCGGCGTTTTACTGCTGCTGAAGTGATTGAGGTGCTTCAGATTGAAGGATCCGACATCGAGGAGTATGATGAAGATGATGGTGAAAGTGTCTCAAGTGATGGAAGCTGCTAGCAAGAAGGTACTGACAGTGACCCAGTTTCAGACGACAGTGAAGTGGGAGAGGGAGGTGGGCGTACACGTCATGTGAGGAGAGCGGTCAGTGGGCCATATACACTGAGTCACGTGTCTGATGAAGATTTCATCGACTTTCTTATGCGTGACTGGCATGAAGATTTTAGTTTTTTCCCCCCACTTTGCCTCCATTCTCTGGCTCTTGTGGCCTGCATGTCCCAGCCGAGTGCCACACCCCCAATGATTTCTTCAATCAGTTTGTGACAGAAGACTTTCTAAATTCTATTGTCATAAACAGATATGCAAAAGAGAACTGAGTGGCAAGCAGAATAAGCACTTCTCTTGCCCTCTGCCACCCATCCCCAGCGGCAGGAAGAACTATAGGAAGTGCCATGTGTGTAGTGCTGGCAGCAGGTGACACCCGGAGGTTCAACTGCAGCAAACCCCCAACTGGTGTAAAAAGTGT
>JAPXFY010006693.1:10000-12196 GCA_030674185.1 Monoplex corrugatus | reverse complement strand
ACTAGATATAAAAGAAGTAGAGAGCAGAGAAAGAGAAGAAGATAATGGGATAAAAGGAATAAAAGATGGAGAAAGAGGACGAAACAAGGGAAGAGGAGAAGGAAGTGGAAGAAAAGAAAACGAAGGTGATGATGGTGGTGTAAATGATGTCGATAGTGATGGTGAAGGAGAAGATGATGGTGATTGTGATAATGATGACCAAGAAGAAAAATTCGATGGTGATATTGACGAATGTGATCATAATGATGACGATGATTGGCATTTTCGAATCGTTTGGCATGTAGAAATGCAAACAGCCAGTTACAATAACATCGTAGAAGTGGATGTGAAAGAAGAACAGGAGGAAGAAGAAGCAGAAGGAAAACCAGAAGGAGAAGCAGAAGAAGAAGAAGGAGAAGCAGAAGTAAAAGTAGAAGAAGAAAAAGAAGAAGACGAAAGAGAGGAGGAGGAGGAGGAAGAAGAAGAAGAAGAAGAAGAAGAAGAAGAAGAAGAAGAAGAAGAAGACGGTGAAGACGGTGAAGACGATGAAGACGAAGACAGAGGAGGAGAAGGAGAAGGAGGAGGAGAAGAAGAAGAAGAAGGTGAAAGTGAAAAAGGAGAAGTAGACGAAAGAGAAGGAGAAGGACCAGAACGAGAAGAAGAGGAGCAACGGCAACAACAACAGCAACAGTACCAATATCAACAACACCAACCACAATACCAATATCACTACCACTACCACCACTATCAACAACAACAACAAGACCAACACCAACAATACCAATATCAACAACAATACCAGTACCAACAGCCTCAACAACAACAACTGCAACAATTTCAACAACATCATCAACAGCAACAACAATACCAGCACAATCCATACCAACAACACCAACACCAATACCAACGACAACATCAACCACAGCAACAAAAACAACAACAATGTCAACAAGAACACCAACAACACCCACGTCAACAACTACTACAATACCGACAACAAGAAAACCAACACCAACAACAATACCTACAATACCAAGAACAACATCAACTTCAGCAACAAGAACATCAACCACAGCAAAAACAACAACAACAATGTCAACAAGAACACCAACGACAGCAACTACTACAATACCAACACCAACAACAAGAATACCAATACCAACAACAACAACAGTACCCACAATACCAACAACAATACCAACAACACCAACAATGGCACCAATCACAGCAACAACAACAACATGAACAAGAAAACCAACAACACCAACAATGGCACCAATCACAGCAACAACAACAACAACCTGAACAAAAATACCAACTCCAAGAACACCAACAAAACTACTACAATACTACCAACTCCAACAACACCAACGACAACTACTACAATACCACCAACCCCAACAACATCAACGACAACTACTACAATACCAACAACACCAACAACAAGAACATCAATCCCAAGAACAATACAAAAATAACCATCATCAACACAACAACAACGAGAACAATACCAGTCCCAACAGCAGCACGACCAAAGACCTCAAAGGCAACACCAACAACATCAGCAACACCCACAACAATATCACAAACACTTACAGCAAAGCCAACAACAGCATCAACAACCACAAAGCCACAACCAACAACAACATAGTTATGACAATCAACGACCTTCAGACGTATCTGCCACTGAAAACATCCAAAAACCTCAAAATCTCTACAAGTGTACTATGTGTAATAAAGCGTTTAAGTGGATGCAAAGCTTACAAGAACACTGTGTGGTCCATTCTGGAGACAAATCTTTGCAGTGTCCAGTCTGTAGACAGGCCTTCAGTACAAAACTATCTTAAAACGACATGAACGGATGCATTCAGAATTCAAACCTTTCTTGTGTTCTAATTGTGGAAAGGCCTTCTATCGAAGAGATCAATTACAACAACATGAACAAAGGCATTCAGAACTCAAACCTTTTACATGTCCAGTCTGTGAATGTGCCTTCCAAACAAACAGAGACTTAAAAAGACATGAACAAAGGCATTCAGAACTCAAACCTTTCCAATGTGCAAAGTGTGGAAAGGCCTTCTATCGAAGTGATGAGTTACAACAACATGTAAAAATACATTCAGGACTCAAACCTTTCCAATGTGCAAAGTGTGGAAAGGCCTTCATTCGAAGAGATAAGTTACAACAACATGAACAAATACATTCATGACTCAAAGC
>JAPXFY010006693.1:0-7500 GCA_030674185.1 Monoplex corrugatus | reverse complement strand
AGGTCTCTGCAAGTGATTTCTCTGCCCATTCCACAATGTTATCAGACCATTTCTTGATTTGTGTTTTTTTGTTTGTTTTTTGTTGTTGTTTTTCTTTTGTAATTTCCCCCTGTTGCCCTCCCTCTACAGTTTTCTGGAAGACTGATTTAGCAAGACAGTTGGATCTTGTTACATGGCCTGTTAATAAAGTTTCTTTTCTTAACTGGTCAGCATCTCCATATGGTGCATTGTGCTGCTTCATGATTTGGAGCACTAGTTCATTGGTGATATGATCAGTGTATCCCACGATGACATTTCATTTCCATGGCAGGATTCGTCTTTTCGAACTCGCTGTGAGGACCGTGTCTCACATGTATCCCCAAAGATAGAGTATATACTCTTGTTGTTCCATACACACTTCAGCCTGGATAATGATGTTGTTGTCTTTCTTGTCCTTGAGGGGCAGCTGAAATGTGGTTTCTGAAAAGAACATTAAGAGTTCCATGGGCAGGAAAGAAGCAAACATAAAACGAAAACTAATGAAGAATATAAAGAAAATACACATTTTATGAGGAAAAAAATTCGAGTACATAATCAGAAAAGGATAGCTAGAGGAAAAAGAGCACCAGGTAGACCTAGGGAGAAAATATTCGTTTACAGAATGAAGGGGAACAACAACGGTAGGTGATATACTTGCAGTGACAAAACATGAATTCACATGGAAGACCATGATTCACAGAGCAAAGGCACATGACGATGCTGATGATATGACCATCAGGATCTCAAACAAAGAAAGATGCATACACAAAAATACACACGCACACAAGATACACACACTCATACACACACACACACACACCACACACAACACACACACACACACACATGCACACACACACATGCACACACACACACACACACACGCGCGCGAGCACACTCACGCGTGCACATACACACACATATACACACATATATGCAAATATGCCTGTTTTTGAAACCAAAAGAAAATAACAAAAGCACAAAGATGGCTTTCCTTTAATAAACTTACAACCATCTACCATTTACCACCATACCTAAGTCTAACTGCAGAAAAGTATTATACAAACTTTATATGCAAACCTTATACCATTGAACGTGACGTACAAAATAAGGCATAAAGCAGACACACAACATTTTCAGAGAAGTTTCAACATGTTCAAGTAATGGTATGATTAAAGGTGATGTTCATTTTGCAGACAAATGTACTGATATAAGGAGTCAAGAGTGAAACTGAAAAAAAAGAAATAAGAGGGAAGCAGGAAGAATTTTTATAATATAATCAAAGGACATAACTCTTGAGAATTATCTCCCATGTTGTATAGAACTTCTCAAATCTAACACAGTTTGCGCTACCCATTCAGCTAGCATAGAAGCAATTACAAAGTACAAAAACAATAAGCTCAGAACACTCCTCAAAAAATGAGCGCGCAAGCCTACCTTTATAGTCTGCAACTATCCTACACACAGCTATGAGAGAGGGGAGAAATACATACAATATATTGGTCTTATGTTCAAGAGTGACATAGTCTTTTATTCTTGAACTGACCAAACACACACACATAGACAAGACAGAACATATACATGGTTGCTTCCAAGGCATATATACTACACGTCATTATTGAAGGGCCAGGAACGTTTTTGAGTCAATTTTTGAAAGGAGAAATAACCTATTTTCTCTTACTCTTTTCTCCAATTCGTTGCCGTAACTGAATGGATAAGAGCTCAGACAACATTGCAGTTTCCTTTTGGCACGTGTTTGGGGATTTGCCGATTTGCAATGGGCGGCCCAAGGAAGACAATTTCCACACGAAATTGTCGAATCTTCAGCAGGGTCTCTCTGACGACGCAGGCAAGGTAGCGACAAAATTCGCTTTGCACGTGCAAGGCAAGCCCTTTTTGAACACTACTCCATCCAAAGTTGCCCGCAGACGAGGATAAAAAGGACCCGTTCTTGGTTCGTTTTAACCATGCTTGCAAGATGACGGATGAGCAGGGGGGAGAGCCCTCGCTCTGCTTGATGAAGGCCTAGCGCAGCGGGAAGTTGCTAGACGACTTGAAGTGTCGCATTCCACAATCCAGAGACTGCTGGAGCGCTTCAATGAGACTGGAGCAGTCCAGGAAAGGCGTCACACGGGTCGACCCAGAGTAACGACAAGACAGCAAGACCGCTACCTTGCCCTCTCCGTCCTGAGGGAAAGGGCATCCACTGCGGTGACCTTGAGGGGTCAGCTGAGGGACGCAACAGGTGCTAACATCAGCTGCAGCACGGTGAGAAGACGGCTACATGAGGCAAACTTGAGGTCACGGAGACCGGCCGTCCGACCCGTGCTGTCACCGGTCAACAGAGTGCGCCGCATGAACTGGGCCAGGGAGCACGTGACCTGGACAAGGCAACAGTGGGCCCGGGTCTTGTTTTCGGATGAGTCCAGGTTCACCCTGACCTTTAACGATGGCCGGGCTCGGGTGTGGCGACGTCAAGGGGAGAGGTTCGCTGACGCCACTGTCCAAGAGCATAACCGGTACGGCGGCAGGTCGGTGATGGTGTGGGGTGGCATGAGCCGTGGTACCCAGACCCCCCTGCTCCACATTGACGGCATCCTGAACGGGGTCCGGTACCGGGAAGAGGTTCTGGCGGCCGTGGCACTGCCTGCGCTTGTGGACCTTGGTCAAGGCGCCATCTTCCAGGACGACAATGCACCTGCGCATCGAGCACGCCTTGTGACCGACTTCCTGGAGCAGCATGAAGTCGTCCGTATGGCCTGGCCAGCGTGCTCACCTGACCTGAACCCAATTGAACACCTGTGGGATGTGCTCGGGAGGCGCATCAGGACAACCACCCCCCACCGGGCACCCTGGCCAGGCTGGTCGACATCCTGCAGATCGAGTGGGCGGCCATCCCTCAGGACACACTCCGTACCCTTGTGGGGTCGATGCATCGGCGCTGTGATGCATGCATCCAGGCTCGGGGCGGACACACGCGATATTGAAAACAGATTGGCCAAATCTGACACTTTCTGTTTTTTGAAAAGGGGGGGGATGTTCCTTTAAATGCATGTGCTGTTCACTAATGGGTCATTGTGCTAATTTCTTTTTCCAAAACAGGTGTGGAAATGATGAAATAAAACATAGAATCAATTCTAAACATTGTCAATTATTTCAACTTAAAATTAGAGAGGAAGGAAGAAGTGGCCCTTAAATTATGATTAGGAGTATAGGTAATACCAAAGAAATAAGAGGGAAGCAGGGATAATTTTTATAATATAATCAAAGGACATAACTCTTGAGAATTATCTCCCATGTTGTATAAAACTTCTCAAATCTAACACAGCGTACTCAAAATATTGCTCTAAAAACAGTATCTTTTTTTTATGTGACATACTTACTGAAGATATGTTGCAAATAATTATCGCAGAATCTGTCTGTGGTTATGTGTTGAAACAGTACAATAAGATTTTGGGAACTCATACTTTTATATTCCTGTTGATATTGATGACGATTAGGTCATATGCAAATAATAAACAGTTGATGTTTGTGTACTTTAATATGTAAGACACCGTTCCAAAAAAGACGTAACCCTATCCATGTTCTTACGATAGATAAATGAGTCATGAGTCCAAATAATGTTCACATTCACACAAATACACACACGCAAACACACACACACCAAACACACATACACATACACACACACAAACTCTCTCACACACACACACAAACGCATACACACAAACACACACACACATATACTAAAACACGCACATGAATAAACACACACACGCACACACACAACACGCACACACACACGCGTGCAGACACACACACACACAAACACAAAACACACACACACACACACACAGTCAAACTAAAACATGCACATGAATAAACACGTACACACAACACACCTGTGCACACACACACACAGCACAAACACACAAATACAAAAACATGCACATGAATAAATGCACAAGCGTACACAAGAGAACAGAGAGAGTGGGGCAGGGAGAGAGGGATAAAAAGAGAGAGAACAAACAAACAAACACAGAAACAAAGAAACAAACAAACATGCATACAAAAACACGCACATGTATAAACGCCACACACACGTGCACACACGCACACATACACACATACCGACACACAAATGGACCCAACGGTCGTGCACACACACACACACACACAGCCACACACACACACACACACACACACACACACACACACACACACACACACACACACACACACACACACAGAGAGAGAAACACATACACGCACGCACGCACACACGCACACACTCACACACACATCTTCTGAATGAATCATGATCAACAACAACTATAGACCATGCTGCACGTGCAGCTTTGTACATGCATTAAAAACTGCATGATCGTTGTTACAAGTGTTCACAGCACTGTCAAGACATCACGTTCCGTGTCAGTCTGTTGTAATAATTCCATGGTCAGTGTTGGTCACAGTTACCTGTGTGATCGTAGATCGTGTGCTGAAGAGTGAGAGACAAATATGGATCCACTGGTAAGTGTCTGTTTGTGTGAATATCCGTTTGTCTTGTTCTCCCGCTGTGTTACTCTTCTTGTCTATTTAATGGTTTTTGTTGTTTTCTCCCCTTTTCTGTCCATCCATGTCTGTCTGTCTGTCTGTCTGTCTCTCTCTCTCTCTCTCATTCTCTCTCTCTCACTGTCTCTCTTTCTTTCTCTCTCTCATTGTCTCTCACCCTACCTGTCTCACTCTCTCTCTTGCTTTCTCTCTCTGTCTCTCTCTTTGTCTGTCTGTCTCTCTATGTCTCTCTGTCTCTTCTCTGTCTCTCTCTGTCTCTCCACTCTCTCCCTCTTCACTCTTACCAACCTATTACCTCTCAGTTCTTTCATTCATAAAACAGTCATGTACTTTTACGTTCATTTATCACCAACTATATCAACTCTGATCTCACGTGTATCTCTTTTTATTCTGGAATGACCTTGTTTATTTGCATATTACATTACTGTTTATTTACGTTAAATGATGGACCCTTAATAAACCCATTCCAATGTATTGAGGCCAACGTGTGCGTGTGTACATGTGTGTGAGTATGTTATTACGTTGTTTTTATGTTAATGTGCTATGAATTGTATTTATCAAAGATTATGCTTTTACTATTATCTGCGTGCATGTGTGGAGCGTGCGTCGTTGTAGTAGGTGCTCTGTGTGTGTTGTGTGTGGCGGCAGTGTGCGTGTGCGTGTGTGCGTGTGTTGTGTTGGTAGTATGTTCATGTACGTTTGTTTTTATGTTAATATGTGCTCATGAAATTGTATTTATCAAAGGATTATGCATTTTCTACTTTATCTCCGTGTGTGCGTGCGTGCGTGCGTGCGTGTGTGTGTGTGTGGTGTGTGCGTGTGTGGTGTGTGTGTGTGTGTGCGTGTGTGTGTGTTGTGTGTAGGCTAGTGTATTCCTGTTGATTTCTTTTTTGACATACTGATCTGTTACTTTTGATAATTTTCAGTTTATACTACATGATGTATGTCAGAGTAGATATGTATAGATTTGGTACACACACACAACACACACACACACCACACACCACACACACACACACACACACAGGCACACACACAAAGAGGCACACACACACCAGAACACACACACAAACACACACATATACACACTCCCAGAACAAACACAAACACACACAAACACGCATGCACGCAAACACACATGCACGCACACACACACATATACACACACATGCGTGCGTGCACACACACACACACACACACACAGACACACATGCAGACACACACACAAACGCACACACAAACACACATGCCAGCATACACAAACACACACACATGCACGCATACACGCACGCACGCACGCACACACTCAGTCACCTTTTTAATATCCATTTAAAAAAGTATACCATGTACGCTTTGAAAACGATTCTATTTCCGATAAAATGGAAAATGTCATTCCTATAATCAATCTTATTATTATTATGATTAATATTATTATCATTACTATTTCTTTTCACTATTATTATCATAAATATCGTTATAATTATAATTACCATTAGTAATAGTAGTAGCAGTAATAGTAGTAGTAAAAGTAGTAACAGCAGCACCACCACCACCACCACACCCAGCACCAGTAGTATTAGTGGTAGTAGTAGTAGTAGTATAATTGCTGTTATTTTGTTGTTATTACTGCTGTTTTTATTGTTCTTCTTGTTGTTACTGTTCTTATTCTTCTAATTGTCATCATCATCACCATCATTATCATTATTTTCAACAGTATCATCATTATTATTATTGTTGTTGCTGTTGTTGTAAGTGCTGCTGCTGCTGCTGTTGCTGTTGTCTTATCATTATTGTTGTTATTGTTGTTGCTGTTGTCATTATTATAATTTTCATCATCTTCATCATTATCATCATCATCATTTATATTATCTGTATCATGGTTTTCAGATATCATATTTTCATCATCATCATCATCATCATCATTTTGTTGTTGTTGTTGCTATGATAATTGATTTTGCTTAAGTTAGTTGGTATGTGAATAATCATCCATGATCCTATGTCAGCAACTGAACGCTACTCGACTAGAAACATAAATGTTCTTAGTAATACACTCATTAAACTTATCAGATCATGCATATTCTTCGTGATTAATGTCATGTTGTTAAGCTTTTGTTGATTTGTTTGTTGTGTTGTTGTTGTTGTTGTTGTTTCTATGATTCAGTTATTTCTTTGTTTATTTCTCTATCAAGTGTTTAATTTGTGATATGTATATATACGATGTGATGTCTTTCCACAAATTCCACAATTGGAGTCATTTTATTCCTTTTCTAGTGATTTTATTTGCTAGTATTTGTCCATTTTAAACTTACTCGTATTTTTACGTTGTTTATGTTAACAATTTACGACAGTGGTAACGAGAAAGTCCTTGTCTTCTCTCTTCTCTCTCTCTCTCTCTCTCTCTCTCTTCTTTTCTTTCTTTCTTTCTTTCTCTTCTCTCTCTCTCTCTGTCTATCCTTCTCTATTCCTCTCCTCTCTCTCTCTCTTACCCTCTCCTCTCTCTCCCTCTCTTTCTCTCTCTTTCTCTTCTCTTCTCTCCTTTATATCTTTCTCTCTCTCTTTCTCCCTCCCTCTCTCTCTCTATCTTTCTCTCTCTCCTACTGGTTTGATTTGATAATATTCATCCATATATGAATTATCCACTTCCTTCTCGTGTTGTCTGTATCAACAATTATTGATAGCAGTGGTAAATGAGAAAGTCCTGGCATTCTCTCTCTCTCTCTCTCTTGGTATGTGTGTGTATGTTTGTTTGTTTGTGTGTGTGTGTGTGTTGTGTGTGTGTTGTGTGTGTGTGTGTGTGTGTGTGTGTGTGTGTGTGTGGTGTCGTGTGTTTGTCTGTATAACTGTGTAGTCTGTGTATATGTGAGTGCGATTATTCTGAACTTTAAGTCAGAACTACAGATCTTAGGAAGG
>JAPXFY010000669.1:42500-50431 GCA_030674185.1 Monoplex corrugatus | reverse complement strand
TTATCTTAAATGTCTTCATTGTCTTTTTCGTCGTCTTCATCACCGGTCTTTTAAATTAAATCGGTCATTACCGGTGTCGTCATAACGGTGTATCATCGTCATCATCAGCAGCCAGGGGAGCATATCTTCTTTGTCATTATAAATTGTGGTTTCTTTTCTTTTTGTTTTTGGTGGTTTTGTGTTTTGGGTTTGGGTGGTGTGTTGTGGTGTGTGTGTGTGTTGTGTGTTTTGGGGTGTGTGTTTTGTGTGTGTGTGTGTGTATGTTTTTTTGTTTTGTGATGTAGTGTGTGAGTTTTTTGTTGTGGTGGGGTTGGGTGGGCGGTGTGTGTACACATAAATACCGTCAGGTTCCAAAACCAAGTGGGTAAACATCACTTTTTTATTTTGGTAAAATCCTTGGTTTCATCTGTTTTTGATACCTCACTGACATATCAATTCCCTGAAAAAATTCTATTTCCCAACTATGAAGAAAAAAAAAAATTTTATCTTTTTCTTTTTTTCTGCCACATACTTTTTGTGGGGTTTTCCTTTCGTCTAGACTAAACCATATAAATTCCCCTTTAGCTAAACTTCGAAATACACTATCCAAACAGAGAACGAGCATTTTGCAAAAGCACTTTTGCAAAAAAACTCCCGGGCTGAAGCAAATCGGGAATTAATATCCCATTTCCGACACTCTGCATTCAATGTCTAAAATCGAAAGCACCCAAATTTACTATTTTTGAGTTTCCCCCAGCCCTTCACATTTTCCAAGATTTTAACTCCCCCCTTTTTTCCCTTTTGTTTGGTTTTTTACATATTTCCCGAAAGAGGTCCTTTTTTGTATTCGGCAAAAAAATAGGAACTCGTTCCAGTGTCTTTAAGACAAAGCAGTTGCCTCCTTACTTCCAGATTTTAAATGTACAGGCTTAAGCATTCGCCCGAAATTGTTGGCATTTGGGTGGGGCACAAAGAAATTGTCCAGTGTGATGACTGCCTCTTGAAAAAAAACTCCAATCTAAACCCCTTCCACATGTCCAAAAACATTTGTGTTTTAAAAAGGGAAAATTTTCTATGTTTGTTTGGTTAACGCTTTGGATCTCCCAGACCAAAGGTCATGCATTTTGTCTTTTAAGACATGTTTGCTCTGTGTGTGTGTGTCCTGTTGTGTGTTTTTTTGTGTGTGATTAGTGTATGTGGGGTGTATGTGCGTGGTGTGGTTGTACATGTTGTAGGTCAGTGTGTGTGTGTGGTGTGTGGGTGGTGTGTGTGTGGTGTGTGTGGTGTGTGTGTGTGTGTGTGTGACAAAGAGAAAAAAGGAGAAAGAAAAGAGAGAATAGACAGACAAATGAAAAAAAAAGAAAGAGAAAGAAAAAATAGAGAAAGAGGGGAGAGAGGGGCGGAGAGAAAAAATACAGACAGACAGAAAGGAAAATATATAAACACAGACACACCAAAAAAACAGAGAGACAAAATAAAAAAAAACAGAGAGAAAAGAGAGGAAGAAAGATGTGAGTAAGAAAAGACAGAAAAAAGAGAGTGAGATGCACAACAGACAGACAGAAAGACAAATAGACAGAGAACAGAAAGACAAACAGACAGAAGACAGTCGGGAAGGAGGAGGAAGGTAAAGAATATGTACCTTCGTCAGTTTTCGTTGACGTGGTGGTACTGCACATCAAACAATACCATCGTCTTATCCTAAAAATTTTTTATTGTCATTTTGTCCCTCTCACACCGTTCATTATTAAGTCATTATTTAGTCGCCCAAACGGGTTTTAGTCACATCATCACAAGCAGCACATGGAACATTATCTTGGTTTTGTATTTCATTGTGGTTTCTTTTTGTTTTGTTTTTGTGTGGTGTGTGCGTCTGTGTGTGGTGGTGGGGTGTGTGGTGTGTGTTGTGTTTGGGTGTTTTGTGTGTTGGTCTGTCGTGGATGTGTGTTATGGTGTGTAAAGTATGTGAATGGTGTGCACGTGTGTGTACACATAAAATACCTCAGGTTCCATAACCAAGTGGGTAAACATCACATTTTATTTTGGTAAAAAACCTTGGTTTCATCTTCTGGAACCTCACCGATTAAATTTTAAAGCCTGTAGAAATTTATTTCTCAACCCATGAAGAATAAAAAAAATTGGCACAATTTTCTTTCTGTGAGAACTACAAATTGTGGGTTTTTCTTTCTGTCAGACAAACTACTAACACCCTTTAAAACTGAGCCTTTCTGATAAACACTATCCAAAAAAGAACGATCCCGTGCAAAAGCATTTGAGAAAAACTACAGTGGCTGTAAGTCAAAACGGAATTAAGTATCCACTCCTACACTCTACATTCAAGTTAAACCCAACAGCATACCAACATTTTCTATATCACTTTCCCTCCCGTCCGTGACGGGCAGGAGAAAGCTGATATATGTAAATGTTGGTATGCTGTTCGATTTTAGACATTGAATGTAGAGTGTAGGAGTGGCATACTTAATTCCTGATTTGACTTACAGCCACTGTAGTTTCTGCAAGATTTGCTTTTGCACTGCATCGTTCTCTGTTTGGATAGTGTATTATCAGAAAGCTCAGCTTAGAGAGGTGTATAGTAGTTTAGTCTAGACAGAAAGAAAAATCCACGGGATTGTATGTGTCATCAACAGAAAGAATTGTGCCAATTTTGTTTATTCTTCATAGTTCGAGAAATAGAATTTCTACAGGCAATTAATATATCGGTGAGGTATCAGACAGATGAAACCAAGGATTTACCAAAATAAAATGTGATGTTTACCCACTTGGTTATGGAACCTGATGGTATTTTATGTGTACACACACGTGCACACACATTCACATTCATACAACACACATATACACACATACACACAGACAGACCCACACACACAAACAACACACAAACACACACACACACTCACACACACCACACACCACACACACAGACGCACACACCACACACCAAAAACAAAACGAAAAGAAACCCACAATGAAAATGACGACAACCAAGATAATGTTCCATGCTGCTGCTTGTGATGATGATGACTACAACGTTATGCGACTCCAATAATGACGATAATAATGAACGGTGATGAAGACGACGAAAATGACAATGAGATTTTGAGGATAATGACGATGGTAATGTTTGATGTGCAGATACCACCACGTCAAGCGCAACTGACGAAGGTACATATCTCTATTACCTTTCTCCTCCTCCTTCCCGTACTGTCTCTCTGTCTGTTTGTTCTTTCTCTGTCTTTTGTCTTTCTGTCTGTCTGTCTGCATCTCACTCTCTTTCTGTCTTTCTCTTACTCACATCTTTCTTCCTCTCTATCTCTCTGTGTGTATTGTCTCTCTGTCTGTTTGTGTGTCTGTGTTTATATACTTCTCTTTCTGTCTGTCTGTATCTCTCTCTCCGTCTCTCTCTCTCTCTCTCTTTCTCTATCTTTTCTCTCTTACTCTTTCTTTCTTTCATTTGTCTGTCTACTTCTCTACTTTCTTTCTCCTTACTCTCTCTTTGTCACACACACACACACACACACCACACACACACACACACACACACACACACACACACCACACACACACACACACATAGACACACAACACTACACACATTACACATACTATGTAAACACACACACACGCACATACACACCCACATACACTCAATCACACACACAAACACACACAACAGAGACACACACCACACAGACGCAAACATGTCTTAATACAGACAAAATGCATGTACCTTTGGATCTGGGAGATCCATAAGCGTTAACCAAAGCAACTATAGACATATTCCTTAAACACAAATGTTTTTAGACACTTGTGGAAGGAGTGTTCAGATTGGAGTTTGTTCAGAGGCAGTCATCACACTCGGACAATTTCATATGTGCTCCACCAATCTGCCAACAATTATCTGGCAGAATGCTTAAGCCTGTACATTAAAATCTGTGAATGTAAGGAGGCAACTGCTTTGTCTTAAAGACACTGGAACAGAGTTACTATTGTTTTGCCGAATACAAGAAAGGACCTCTTTCGGGAAATATGTAAAAAAACCAAACAAGGTAAAATGGGTGAGAGTTAAACTCTTGGAAAATGTGAAGGGCTGGAGAAACTCTAATATATGTAAATGTTGGCATGCTGTTCGATTTTAGACATTGAATGCAGAGTGTCGGATGGCATACTTAATTCCTGATTTGACTTACAGCCACGGTAGTTTCTGCAAAAGTGCTTTTGCACTGCATCGTTCTCTGTTTGGATAGTGTATTATCAGAAAGTTGAGCTAAGAGAAGTTTATAGTGGTTTAGTCTAGACAGAAAGGAAAACCCACACAGTAGTATGTGGCATGAACAGAAAGAATTAGATAAATTTTGTTTATTCTTCATAGTTGGAGAAATAGAATTTCTTCAGGCAATTGATATGTCAGTGAGGTATCAAGACAGATGAAACCAAGGATTTACCAAAATAAAATGTGATGTTTACCCACTTGGTTATGGAACCTGACGGTATTTATGTGTACACACACGCGCACACACATACACACACATACATACACATACAGAGAGAGAGACATACACACACCACACACACAAAACACACACAAACACACACACACACACACCACACACACACACACACCACACACACACACAACACACACACACACACACACACACTCACCAACACAATACAAAAACAAAACGAAAAGAAACCACAATGATAATGATGACAAAGAAGATAATGCTCCATGCTGCTGCTGATGATGACGATGACTACGACCGTTATGACGACACCGATAATGACGATAATAATGACACGGTGATGAAGACGACGAAAATGACAATGAAGACATTGAAGATAATGACGATGGTAATGTTTGATGTGCAGAAACCACCACGTCAAGCGCAACTGACGAAGGTAGATATCTCTCTTATCTCTCCTCCTCCCCCCACTATCTCTCTCTCTCTCTCTTTCTGTCTCTCTGTCTATTTGTCTTTCTGACTGTCTGTCTGCATCTCACTTTCTCTTTCTGTCTTTCTCTTGCTCACATCTTTCTTTCTTCCTCTCTTTCTCTCACTCCGTCTTTGTCTCTCTGTCTGTTTGTGTGTCTCTGTTTGTATATTTATTTTTCTGTCTGTCTGTCTGTATTTCTCTCTGTCTCTCTCTGTCTCTCTCTCTCTTTCTTTGTCTATCTCTTTTCTCTTGTTCCTTGTTTCTTTCTTTTTCTTTCTACTTCTCTTTCTTTCTTTCTTATTCTCTCTCTTTGTCTCACACACACACACATATACACACCTTACATATACAACCACACACGCTCACTCACACCCACTCAACAACACACAACACACACCACACACAACACACACAGAGTCACACACACACAACACACAGAGTCACACACCACACACAAACACATACACACACACACACACACAACACACACACACACACACACACATACATGTCTTAATACAGACAAAATGCAAGTACCTTTGGATCTTGGAAATCCATATGCGTTAACCAAAGCAACTATTGACATCTTCCTTAAACACAAATGTTTTTAAAAGATTTTGGAAGGAGTATTTACTTTGGAGTTTGTTCAAGAGGCAGTCATCACAATCAGACAATTTCATATGTGCTCCACCCAAATCTGCCACCAACTCTCTGGCAGAATGCTTAAGCCTATACAAAAACCCTGTGAATGTAAGGAGGCAACTGCTTTGTCTTAAAGACACTGGAACAGAGTTCCATATTGTTGTGCCGAATACAAAAAAGGACTTCTTTCATCAAGTATGTAAAAAAACAAACAAAGGTAAAATTGCGAAGTTGTTAAACTCTTGGAAAGTGTGACGGGCAGGAGAAACGCTGATATATGTAAATGTTGGTATGCTGTTCGATTTTAGACATTGAATGTAGAGTGTAGGAGTGGCATACTTAATTCCTGATTTGACTTACAGCCACTGTAGTTTCTGCAAGAGTGCTTTTGCACTGCATCGTTCTCTGTTTGGATAGTGTATTATCAGAAAGCTCAGCTTAGAGAGGTGTATAGTAGTTTAGTCTAGACAGAAAGAAAAATCCACAGATTGTATGTGTCATCAACAGAAAGAATTGTGCCAATTTTGTTTATTCTTCATAGTTCAAGAAATAGAATTTCTACAGGCAATTAATATATCGGTGAGGTATCCAGACAGATGAACCAAGGATTTACCAAAATAAAATGTGATGTTTACCCACTTGGTTATGGAACCTGATGGTATTTAGATGTACACACACGTGCACACACATTCACATACATACACACACATATTACACAAACAACACACAGACAACACACAACACACACACACACACACACACACACACACACACACACACACACACACACACACAGACGCACACACACACACCAAAAACAAAACGAAAAGAAACCACAATGAAAATGACGACAACCAAGATCATGTTCCATGCTGCTGCTTGTGATGATGATGCTACAACCGTTATGACGACTCCAATAATGACGATAATAATGAACGGTGATGAAGACGACGAAAATGACAATGAAGATATTGAGGATAATGACGATGGTAATGTTTGATGTGCAGATACCACCACGTCTAAGCGCAACTGACGAAGGTACATATCTCTCTTACCTCTCCTCCTCCTTCCCGTACTGTCTCTCGTCTGTTTGTCTTTCTGTCTCTCTGTCTATTTGTCTTTCTGTCTGTCTGTCTGTGCATCTCACTCTCTCTTTCTGTCTTTCTCTTACTCACATCTTTCTTCTCTCTTTCTCTCTGTGTGTAATTGTCTCTCTGTCTGTTTGTGTGTCTGTGTTTATATATTTCTCTTTCTGTCTGTCTGTATCTCTCTCTCCGTCTCTCTCTCTCTCTTTCTCTATCTTTTTCTCTCCTGCTCTTTCTTTCTTTCATTTGTCTGTCTACTTCTCTACCTTTCTTTCTCCTTCTCTCTCTTTGTCACACACACACACACACACACACACACACACACACCACACACACAACACACACACACACACACACACACACATGTACACATACATACATGTACAACCACACACACGCACATACACACCCACATACACTCAATCACACACACAAACACACACACAGAGACACACACACACACAGACGCAAACATGTCTTAATACAGACAAAATGCATGTACCTTTGGATCTGGGAGATCCATAAGCGTTAACCAAAGCAACTATAGACATATTCCTTAAACACAAATGTTTTTAGACACTTGTGGAAGGAGTGTTCAGATTGGAGTTTGTTCAAGAGCAGTCATCACACTCGGACAATTTCATATGTGCTCCACCCAAATCTGCCAACAATTATCTGGCAGAATGCTTAAGCCTGTACATTAAAATCTGTGAATGTAAGGAGGCAACTGCTTTGTCTTAAAGACACTGGAACAGAGTTACATATTGTTTTGCCGAATACAAGAAAGGACCTCTTTCGAGAAATATGTAAAAAACCAAACAAAGGTAAAATGGGTGGGAGTTAAACTCTTGGAAATGTGAAGGGCTGGAGAAACTCTAATATATGTAAATGTTGGCATGCTGTTCGATTTTAGACATTGAATGCAGAGTGTCGGAATGGCATACTTAATTCCTGATTTGACTTACAGCCACGGTAGTTTCTGCAAAAGTGCTTTTGCACTGCATCGTTCTCTGTTTGGATAGTGTATTATCAGAAAGTTGAGCTAAGAGAAGTTTATAGTGGTTTAGTCTAGACAGAAAGGAAAACCCACACAGCTAGTATGTGGCATGAACAGAAAGAATTAGATAAATTTTGTTTATTCTTCATAGTTGGAGAAATAGAATTTCTTCAGGCAATTGATATGTCAGTGAGGTATCAAGACAGATGAAACCAAGGATTTTCCAAACGAAAATGTGATGTTTACCCACTCGGTTTTGGAACCTACGGTAT
>JAPXFY010000669.1:32500-37500 GCA_030674185.1 Monoplex corrugatus | reverse complement strand
TCGTCGTCTTCATCACCGTGTCATTATTATCGTCATTATCGGTGTCGTCGTAACGGTCGTAGTCATCATCAGCAGCAGCATGGAACATTATCTTGGTTGTCGTCATTATCATTGTGGTTTCCTTTCGTTTTGTGTTTGGTGTGCGTGTGTGTGTGGTGGTTGTGTGTGTGTGTGTGTGTGTGTGTGTGTGTGTGTGTGTGTCTGTGTGCGCGCGTGTGTGTACACATAAATACCGTAGGTTCCAAAACCGAGTGGGTAAACATCACATTTTCGTTTGGAAAATCCTTGGTTTCATCTGTCTTGATACCTCACTGACATATCAATTGCCTGAAGAAATTCTATTTCTCCAACTATGAAGAATAAACAAAATTTATCTAATTCTTTCTGTTCATGCCACATACTAGCTGTGTGGGTTTTCCTTTCTGTCTAGACTAAACCACTATAAACTTCTCTTAGCTCAACTTTCTGATAATACACTATCCAAACAGAGAACGATGCAGTGCAAAAGCACTTTTGCAGAAACTACCGTGGCTGTAAGTCAAATCAGGAATTAAGTATGCCATTCCGACACTCTGCATTCAATGTCTAAAATCGAACAGCATGCCAACATTTACATATATTAGAGTTTCTCCAGCCCTTCACATTTTCCAAGAGTTTAACTCCCACCCATTTTACCTTTGTTTGGTTTTTTACATATTTCTCGAAAGAGGTCCTTTCTTGTATTCGGCAAAACAATATGTAACTCTGTTCCAGTGTCTTTAAGACAAAGCAGTTGCCTCCTTACATTCACAGATTTTAATGTACAGGCTTAAGCATTCTGCCAGATAATTGTTGGCAGATTTGGGTGGAGCACATATGAAATTGTCCGAGTGTGATGACTGCCTCTTGAACAAACTCCAATCTGAACACTCCTTCCACAAGTGTCTAAAAAACATTTGTGTTTAAGGAATATGTCTATAGTTGCTTTGGTTAACGCTTATGGATCTCCCAGATCCAAAGGTACATGCATTTTGTCTGTATTAAGACATGTTTGCGTCTGTGTGTGTGTGTGTCTCTGTGTGTGTGTTTGTGTGTGTGATTGAGTGTATGTGGGTGTGTATGTGCGTGTGTGTGGTTGTACATGTATGTATGTGTACATGTGTCTGTGTGTGTGTGTGTGTGTGTGTGTGTGTGTGTGTGTGTGTGTGTGTGTGTGTGTGTGTGTGTGTGTGTGTGTGGGCAAAGAGAGAGAAGGAGAAAGAAAGGTAGAGAAGTAGACAGACAAATGAAAGAAAGAAAGAGCAGGAGAGAAAAGATAGAGAAAGAGAGAGAGAGAGACGGAGAGAGAGATACAGACAGACAGAAAGAGAAATATATAAACACAGACACACAAACAGACAGAGAGACAATTACACACAGAGAGAAAGAGAGGAAGAAAGATGTGAGTAAGAGAAAGACAGAAAGAGAGAGTGAGATGCACAGACAGACAGACAGAAAGACAAATAGACAGAGAGACAGAAAGACAAACAGACAGAGAGACAGTACGGGAAGGAGGAGGAGAGGTAAGAGAGATATGTACCTTCGTCAGTTGCGCTTGACGTGGTGGTATCTGCACATCAAACATTACCATCGTCATTATCCTCAATATCTTCATTGTCATTTTCGTCGTCTTCATCACCGTTCATTATTATCGTCATTATTGGAGTCGTCATAACGGTTGTAGTCATCATCATCACAAGCAGCAGCATGGAACATGATCTTGGTTGTTGTCATTTTCATTGTGGTTTCTTTTCGTTTTGTTTTTGTGTGTGTGTTGTGTGTGGTGTGTGTGTTGTGTGTGTGTGTGTGTGTGTGTGTGTGTGTGTGTGTGTGTGTGTGTGTGTGTGTGTTTGTGTGTCTGTCTGTGTGTATGTGTGTATATGTGTGTGTATGTATGTGAATGTGTGTGCACGTGTGTGTACATCTAAATACCATCAGGTTCCATAACCAAGTGGGTAAACATCACATTTTATTTTGGTAAATCCTTGGTTTCATCTGTCTGGATACCTCACCGATATATTAATTGCCTGTAGAAATTCTATTTCTTGAACTATGAAGAATAAACAAAATTGGCACAATTCTTTCTGTTGATGACACATACAATCTGTGGATTTTTCTTTCTGTCTAGACTAAACTACTATACACCTCTCTAAGCTGAGCTTTCTGATAATACACTATCCAAACAGAGAACGATGCAGTGCAAAAGCACTCTTGCAGAAACTACAGTGGCTGTAAGTCAAATCAGGAATTAAGTATGCCACTCCTACACTCTACATTCAATGTCTAAAATCGAACAGCATACCAACATTTACATATATCAGCGTTTCTCCTGCCCGTCACACTTTCCAAGAGTTTAACAACCTCGCAATTTTACCTTTGTTTGTTTTTTTACATACTTGATGAAAGAAGTCCTTTTTTGTATTCGGCACAACAATATGGAACTCTGTTCCAGTGTCTTTAAGACAAAGCAGTTGCCTCCTTACATTCACAGGGTTTTGTATAGGCTTAAGCATTCTGCCAGAGAGTTGGTGGCAGATTTGGGTGGAGCACATATGAAATTGTCTGATTGTGATGACTGCCTCTTGAACAAACTCCAAAGTAAATACTCCTTCCAAAATCTTTTAAAAACATTTGTGTTTAAGGAAGATGTCAATAGTTGCTTTGGTTAACGCATATGGATTTCCAAGATCCAAAGGTACTTGCATTTTGTCTGTATTAAGACTATGTTGGTGTGTGTGTGTGTGTGTGTGTGTGTGTGTGTTGTGTGTTTGTGTGTGGGTGTGACTCTGTGTTGTGTGTGTGTGTGTGACTCTGTGTGTGTGTGTGTGTGTGTGTGGTGTGTGTGTGTGGTGGGTGTGTGGTGAGGTGTGGTTGTTATGTAGTGTGTATATGTGTGTGTGTGTGAGACAAAGAGTAGAGATAGATAAGAAAGATAGAGATGTAGAAGAAGTAAAAAAGACAAGGAGAGAGAAAAGAAGACAAGAAAGAGAGAGAGAAAGTGAGAGACAGAGAGAAACAGACAGACAGAAGAAAATAATTACAACGAGACACAAAAGAAGAGAGACTAAGACAAAGAAAGAGAGAAGAAAGAAGAGTACAGAGAGAGACAGAAGAGAAGTAATGCAGACAGACAGTCAGAAAGACAAATAGAAGAAGACGAAGAGAAGAGAGAGAAAAGGGGAGGAGGAGAGAAGAGAGAATCTACTATGCAGTGCGTGACGTGGTGGTTTGCAATAAAGTAATGATTATATCAATGTCGGCAAGTCATTTAGTCAGAAAGAGAAAGTGAGATGCAGACAGACAGTCAGAAAGACAAATAGACAGAGAGACAGAAAGAGAGAGAGAGAGAGATAGTGGGGGGAGGAGGAGAGATAAGAGAGATATCTACCTTCGTCAGTTGCGCTTGACGTGGTGGTTTCTGCACATCAAACATTACCATCGTCATTATCTTCAATGTCTTCATTGTCATTTTCGTCGTCTTCATCACCGTGTCATTATTATCGTCATTATCGGTGTCGTCATAACGGTCGTAGTCATCGTCATCATCAGCAGCAGCATGGAGCATTATCTTCTTTGTCATCATTATCATTGTGGTTTCTTTTCGTTTTGTTTTTGGTGAGTGTGTGTGTGTGTGTGTGTGTGTGTGTGTGTGTGTGTGTGTGTGTGTGTGTGTGTGTGTGTGTGTGGTGTGTGTTGTGTGTGTGTGTGTGTGTTGTGTGTGTGTGTGTGTGTGTGTATGTCTCTCTCTCTGTATGTGTATGTATGTGTGTGTATGTGTGTGCGCGTGTGTGTACACATAAATACCGTCAGGTTCCATAACAAGTGGGTAAACATCACATTTTATTTTGGTAAATCCTTGGTTTCATCTGTCTTGATACCTCACTGACATATCAATTGCCTGAAGAAATTCTATTTCTCCAACTATGAAGAATAAACAAAATTTATCTAATTCTTTCTGTTCATGCCACATACTAGCTGTGTGGGTTTTCCTTTCTGTCTAGACTAAACCACTATAAACTTCTCTTAGCTCAACTTTCTGATAATACACTATCCAAACAGAGAACGATGCAGTGCAAAAGCACTTTTGCAGAAACTACCGTGGCTGTAAGTCAAATCAGGAATTAAGTATGCCATTCCGACACTCTGCATTCAATGTCTAAAATCGAACAGCATGCCAACATTTACATATATTAGAGTTTCTCCAGCCCTTCACATTTTCCAAGAGTTTAACTCTCACCCATTTTACCTTTGTTTGGTTTTTTACATATTTCCCGAAAGAGGTCCTTTCTTGTATTCGGCAAAACAATATGTAACTCTGTTCCAGTGTCTTTAAGACAAAGCAGTTGCCTCCTTACATTCACAGATTTTAATGTACAGGCTTAAGCATTCTGCCAGATAATTGTTGGCAGATTTGGGTGGAGCACATATGAAATTGTCCGAGTGTGATGACTGCCTCTTGAACAAACTCCAATCTGAACACTCCTTCCACAAGTGTCTAAAAACATTTGTGTTTAAGGAATATGTCTATAGTTGCTTTGGTTAACGCTTATGGATCTCCCAGATCAAAGGTACATGCATTGTGTCTGTATTAAGACATGTTTGCGTCTGTGTGTGTGTGTGTCTCTGTGTGTGTGTTTGTGTGTGTGATTGAGTGTATGTGGGTGTGTATGTGCGTGTGTGTGGTTGTACATGTATGTATGTGTACATGTGTGTGTGTGTGTGTGTTATGTGTGTGTGTGTGTGTGTGTGTGTGTGTGTGTGTGTGTGTGTGTGTGTGTTGTGTGTGTGTGTGTGTTGTGACAAAGAGAGATAAGGAGAAAGAAAGGTAGAGAAGTAGACAGACAAATGAAAGAAAGAAAGAGTAAGAGAGAAAAGATAGAGAAAGAGAGAGAGAGAGAGACGGAGAGAGAGATACAGACAGACAGAAAGAGAAGTATATAAACACAGACACACAAACAGACAGAGAGACAATTACACACAGA